>JAVQIZ010080934.1:0-2500 GCA_036023535.2 Galaxias brevipinnis
CTCTCTCCCTCTCTCTCTCCCCCTCTCTTTCCCTCGCTCACTCTCTCTCCCTTTATTTCTCTCCCTCCCTCTCTTTCCCTCTGTCCTTGTCCTGCTCCATCAGGATGATTTACCTCTGTTTACTCAAACTGACTCACGCTCAACTGGCACGCGGACCCCAACCCATCACTGCGCTGTGATACAATCTGGCTCTTTTTAATCACTTCCTTAAGACAGTCTCTTTAAAGTAAAAAATTATAGTCAACCACACTAAGTCTTTTTCAGTGTGCGTTCTTCTAGCTTCAGTGGCCCTCTCGTTGTGGCCAGCTGCCAAGGCCGTCTGGCTGGCTGAATGTTGTTTACTCACAGGTCTCGGTCTAGGGCCTTTCTCCTATCATGCAACGAAAGACGGGGTGATTTCTATAATTCAATTACTTCTTCTCACAGGTGATAATATGAAACAGAGTTAGAACGAAATAAATGGAATACAGAGAGAGCAAGAACATCAGAGAGAGAGAGAGAGAGATCGAGAGAGCGAGAGAGCGAGAGAGAGAGAGATATAGAGAGACTGAGAGAGAGTGTGTGTGTGTGTGTGTGTGTGTGTGTGTGTGTGTGCGTGTGTGTGTGTGTGTGTGTGTGTGTTCAGGAGGGAGTGAGCGTGAGAAAAAAGAAATGTGTTTCCATCCCGCCCAGCACTGCAGGGAGTTGTTTAGGGGCGGCATCAGAGGGGAAGGAGCAAATCATCAAGAGCAACGGAGCAGAAAAAGAGCAGAGGGCGAGTGTCAGGCGGAGGTAGAGCCTGGGAGAGCAACGGAACCACTCACTCTTTGTTTATCTGGCGGAAACAATTCCTGAACTGTCCTTAAACAATATGTGCTGTAAATGTGGTCATTTATGAAATGTTACATTTGTCTGTGAACGGGCGCGCAGTGAAGCCCACCCTGTAGTAAAACGTGTGTCTGACAGAGACGTTCTTCATACAGATCAATAGATAAAGAGTGGACCCCTCATTTCAGTCTCTCCATTTCCATGGCAACCCACAAGAGCATTTCCTGTCCGCTGGGAGTCTGAATGTGCAATGAACTCGGGGCTCAGTATGGATCTAATATGTGCTTGGCTTTCTGTCACAGGTCCTCACAACATGGCGTCTCTATCTCCTCACTGCCAAGGTTCCAGCCAAGGTAAGCTCCTTGATACCCCCTGTACATTAGGTTTCCAGTCTTTTCCTCTGCTCTTTGAAAATAGATGTAATGTAGTGTATATGCAATGTTCTTTCTTTTTTTATATAGGTAGAGACCACGTTTAACTTTCTGGAGATTCGGGCCCTGAACTCTCATCCAGATCACCAGGTGAATTGAATATATGCCAGACTTTTAAATGTTGTAATTACGTTACTAAACTGCACTTCTAGTTTGTTCCTTTAGATCTAATTAAATAGTGTAATGAGGTGATTACATCCTCTCAGCCTTCAAGGAATTTGTGAAATCTTTTTTGCAAACTGTAATGAAATACCCAACGTAATGAGAAAAAAAAGAGAGCACCATGTATTCTGAACCAGCTTTTATTCTGTTATTCTTGAAAATGTCAAGAATCAATGGATCACATTAAATGAATCACATTGGTCCACTCTCCAAGTATACCAATCATTGATTTTTCTCATGCAGGTAGTCATAGACACAGACAAGTCCACGTACTCCATGAGGTTCCAGTGTCGGGAACACCTCAACCATGTCATCAGCCACGTTAACTTCGCCCTGTCTCGAATCTTCAACAACTCTGTGTTTGCGTGAGTGTGATTTCCTACAGCGAAGCCAAAGGCGACATCAGCGATCTCAATGACAGCAGCAGCTACTGTGACACAAGGTTTAATTAGATTCAGCCACCTTTTACTCTCTTTTATTCCTCCAGTCCTTCCATCTGTCATTCAGACAGCGACCTTTCCGAGGGAAGTAGAAAGTATTCCCCCAGCTCAGAGACGTCTGTGGAAACCCAGAGGGCCTGTGGTAAGAAAAACACCCACACCCACACACACACACACACACACACGCACGCGCACGCACGTGTGCACACTCACACACACACACACACACACACACAGACACAGGTACTTTAACAGATGCCTCATCCAGTGACGTACCTGATTATGTAGATACGCACACATAACAAATGAGCCGACATTGTTTCGTCGTGACCGAAACAAAGAACAGAGTTTTGAGGCTTTTTTGTAACACCGATGTTCTCCCTCTTGTTTTTTTTAAAGCATAAGCTCTTAAAGTCCAAAAACTACATCTGTCCTGTGTTTTTCCTCTTGGCTGTGTTTCTCAGGAGGATTCTCTGAGACCTACGCTGCCCTGTGTGACTATAATGGCATCAGCTGCAAAGAGGAGGTGCAGTGGGTAAGAGCTAGGGGACTGTGCCTCAGTTACTGTGTGTGAGAGCTTTCCAGTGTTATATATGGGGGCTGCACTCTAAATTAAGGGGTCGTATACTGTAGCAAGTGGTCTCATGGGTAATGTCGCTG
>JAVQIZ010080934.1:7500-25064 GCA_036023535.2 Galaxias brevipinnis
CTGCAACCTTTTCTCATCTCTCCTCCCTCTGCTTTGTTACATTTCACCTCCGTTTTTCGTCTACCCGTTATCTCTCCCTCGCTCCCCTCTACCCTTACTCAACTAGTCTCTCCTCCCCCCGGCCCCTCAGGGCCTGCAGTCCCTCTCGCTGGCCGACTCACGGCTGAGGTCCCGGGGCACGGTGTTGGTCAACGCTCTGGGCAGCAACACCTGTCTCAGGAAGGTGGACCTCAGCGGGAACAACATGGACGACATCGGGGCCAAAATGCTGAGCAAAGCCCTGCAGATCAACACCACCCTCAGGTAGAGAGCTGGGGTCAGAGGACCTTGTACCTTTCAGCACATCCGAGCAACGAGCAAAAGTCTCCTACGAGACCTGACCATAAATGTCACCCAAAGCATAGCTCAGAAGCTTCAGTCATTTCATGGCCATTTGAAACCAACCAACCCAAAACACAACCAACCAATGCTGAAATATTCAGTGGGATGTCCCAAATGTAGTGCTCTCTCACATTAACAATTCGTAGCTGATGAAACCCCCAAAATATGCAGATAAATTGAAAGGCTGTGGTATTAGTATCTGATTGGGTTTAGGTAAGGTAATGGGGAAGTCAAGAGCGAGACAAGGAGAAAGTGTGGTAGACAGAAGGAGGGGAGGAGCAGTTGATTGTGTGAGGCAGATGGTGCAGTGACAGACAAGTCGGAGGCAAGTGGAAATTGCATTTCATATATTTAATATTTATATTGAATAATGGACTTGGGTGGCTCATGTCGTGTGCTACGGTCGTGTCTGAATTGTAATGACGCTTCCTCTTTTTTTAAAACATTTTTTTTCGACAGAAGTGTGACATGGGACCGCAACAACAGCACAGCAACAGGCTTCCTCGATGTGGCTCGAGCCCTCGAACAGTAAGAACAGGATCCACTGCACCCACGCACACACACACACTTAAGGGCCGCATATTTCTCCAAAACCCCTACTAAACATGATTTTTTTCAAATCAATCTCTTTTGTCGGATTTCCAATTTAAATTCTTATCCACATACAAGGTTGAATTCTGTGGAGTCAGCCAAGCACTTTGTTGCTTTGCACAGGCTAGCAGCACACAAGCTATCTCAATCGTGCCAGACTCACCCTTAGGCTCTGGATAACATGGCAGAGAAGATCAAAGCATCACTCACTTTAACACAGTGCCACTGTCCAGCACGAGAGGGATATTTTGGGACGGACACTACCCACCGGGGATGTTTAGCCCGCTCCAAAAACCCAAGCCTGTAACACGCGCAGCTTGCTCCCTTGTACCGTTGTCTGTGCCTCTCGACCTGCCTTCTAATTCAAAGCTTGGTCTTTTATCTTTTATCTTTCTTACTCTGTCTCTGTTCTCCCTAGAGCAATAACACTAGGTCTGTTCACGTTTCCCCTCCCTCTCCCTCTCAGTAATTTCACCTTGCAGTACATGCCCCTGCCTCTCAGTGACATCAGCCAGGCGTACCGCACCGCCCCCGAGAGGACAGAGCAGGCATTGACCAAGGTCTGTCTGCTACTCACTCTCCCTCTCTCCTTCCTTCCCACTGCCTTTTTTCTTTGCTGTTGTTGACCCTTTCTGCTCTATTCTGTCAGCAAAAACACCACCATCGCCTCTGATCCCCTCCAGCTAATACTCACATATTCTGGGAGCGTTTGAATGCATGTCTGGAGGCACCATTGCTCTTCTCCTTGTCCTTAGATTCAGCGAGCTCTGCTGAGGAACAACCAGACGCAGCGCTTCTCCCAGAGACAGGCTCTGAGGCTGCACCAAGGCTTGGTCACCAGCACCGCTGAGCAGGTAGCGTGTCTGCACATGTGCGTGTGTGTATGTGTGTATGTGAGTGTGTGTGTGTGTGTGTGTGTGTGTGTGTTTAATGTGAGACAGAAAGAGAGATGTTATGTCTAAGTGGTCATTAGAAAAACTCTGTGCCGTATGGTTACCGTGGTGTTCCTAACACTCCCTGCCCTGGTCTGTCCGCGTCTCAGGTGATGGAGCGCCTGTGTGTGCGCGTGCAGCAGCAGGTGTGTATGCTGCGTGGAGTGGGAGAGATGGAGGAGATTCAAGCTGCTAAACAAGTGCTGAAAGAGGCCAGGAACTCCCGCGCGGTGAGTGGTGCCGCCACTGTGAATTGTGACGAAAAGAGTGGACGTGAAGTCAGGGGGGTTATTGAATTGTACTCTGCCCTCCCCTTCCCAGTTGTACCCTTCACTATGTGAGCTGGCTCACGTGCTCTCCGTGGACGGCCCAGTGAGACAGAGGCTGGACTCCTTAGCCGGAGAGCTGGCCAGAGCTGCTGATAAGGAGCTGCAGGTACGTAAATCAAGCACCCTTTTGAAACACGATGTTTTCAAACATCTCATTGGCATTTTTAATTTTTATTGCTTACATTATAAGCCACGTTTAAAAGAACGTAAACGCACGCCTAAATCGTGAGTCTTGTGTTCATTCACTCTAATGTCAATACGGTCTGTTTGGCGTGGCATTGGGAAGTGACGACCACCGTGCTCACTGCATTGCCAGGTGATTGTTGACTCCATGGTGTCCCTCTGCCGGGAGCTGTGTCCCCTGTCGTCTTCCGCCGCGGAGCGCCTGAGTCCCCCGCTGTCGTCCGTCTCCGAGCGTGTCTCCATCCCTCGCTCCGCCATCCGCACCGCTCTGATGGAGAGGGCGTCTCAGGACATCCACCGCGCCTTAGAGTAAGAGAGAGAGAGAGAGAGCCCGACGGCGGAGGGGAGGGAGAGAGAAATGGACGAGGACGAGACGATAAGGGATAATGCTTTTTGTATCGAGTCCAGAGAGTATTATTCTCTGCTGGCTTTTAGCACACTCCTCCGTTGTTTCCTTGCGCTCTTCTCTTTGTCCGTTTGTCCTCTCTCCTTCTTTCTCTGTTGTACTTTAACTCTGTCTCCTGTTTCCTCTTTTCTTTCCTAGGGAGGTGAAGCTCTCTGTGGTATCGTATCTCACCAACTCCATCGTAGATCAGATCCTGCAGGAGCTCTACTCCACCCACAAGGCCCTGGTAAATACACATGCACATGACCTATGCGTTCACGTGTGTGTGCGCGCATGCGTGTGTATGTGTATGTTAGTGTCAGGAAGTGTAACCCAGGCCCACTCTCCATCCCAGACCAGGCAAATGTCCCAGGTGAAGCACTGGGAGGGTACGGGCGACGGTGGGACAGGTCGAAGGTCACACAGACACAGGGACTCTCTGGACATCACTGACGAAGAGCTGGGCACCAGCATAGTGAGTCTGTTTGTGTGTGTGTGTGTGTGTGTGTGTGTGTGTGTCTGTGTGTGTGTGTGTGTGTGTGTGTGTGTGTGTGTGTGTGTGTTGGCACTGTGGCTATGTGCTGGGTTTGCATTGTGTCTTTATGAGTGATGTACCTCCAGAGGTCTCTATATCCATCACTCCTCTCCTCCAGGACACGATAGCCATTAAGAAGCACAGCTCTAGAACACGACGAATACGGCCCGTCTCCACCAGGCTGAGTGAGTACCACATCTTCTCAGCCTTTCCCTGCTACCCCCTCGTTTTTCTTCCCCTCTCATCTTCCCTCTAAGTCTCTCTCACTCTCTATCTCTCTCTCCCTCCCTGCTCTTTTTTTCTGTGATGTCTCCATTAGTGTGTGTGTCCTGCTGGGAGTGCACTTCCTCCACCCGCTCCTACTCCCCCTACAGTCTCCCTCTCTGATCATCAAAGGCTATTAATGGCTGCTGTTGTCCAGCCTGAGCCTGCCTTGATGTGCATGTATCTAAGTTGGTTTGGCAATTGTTTTCACGGTGTACAAGTCTTTGCAGCCTATATGATAGCGTATCTCCGGATAACACTCATTGGAATGTCCGCCCCGTCCTGTCTCCCCGTCTCACTGTGGAACACGCACCTTTCATCTACCTTTCCCTCCACGTTCACAGGCCTGTGTGATGACTCCAGCTCCTCCCCGCCCCCCTCGGTGCCCACCTTCTCCTCTCCCCTCTCCCGCTCCGCGTCGTGGGAGGAGCTGTCAGAGCTCCCCACCCAGGGTGCACCTCTTCACCACGTGACTCGGGTTCGCCCGAGGCCTCCGCGGAGACACCGGGCAGCGCACGCTCCGACGGACATGGTGAGACGAGGCTGACCCCCACCACCCCCCTCCGCGCACCCGTAACGTGCAGTCCAATGACACCGGTATTCTAGCACTCGCGGCATTAATGTGTAAACACAGGCTGTGTATTAGCTCAGATATTCACTCATGAATATTTGATAGGAAGAGAGACCCCCGCCGTCTTCGATTTCTCTTCGAAGAGTAGAGTCAACAAGACAGAGAAACATTATCTTTTAAATTATACATGGAAAGAATGACTAATATTGCTACCAATGTTATGAAAGAATGAATACAGAGAGAAACAATATATTTTAATAATTCACCCTTTTTTACAGCACAGAGTATATATTATATAAAGGGATCTTATTACAAAGGGAGGTGTCTGTTAGTTTATGTGTGTTTTATCCTCCAATAAGCATTTATGGCGCAATAACAGCTTTGCATAATCTCATATTCTACAATGCATTTGCCTGTCAACAACAGAACTATGCTGTTTTATTTCTCAGAATGACTTTGTCCAGCGTAATATATACAAAGTGGATCACTGTAATGTCATTAAGTCATCTCTCCAGAGCTAGTCTAATCCATTTGTACTGCTGCATGGAGAACATTTATAAAAGCAAACCACATAGTGAACTGACCTCTTACTGAATGCTTTGTGTGCAATCACAGCACTGCACTGAAAATGGAGCAATCACTCCTCTGGATGATGGACTACCTGATTTCTACACTAAACGAGTTCTCCCCGACAGGTAAGTCGTCTCCCATTGCTCATCTCTTTATCCAAAAAATACAAATCAAAAAAATTTAACTAAAACAAGAAACAACCCATCCCCTAACATTTAGTGCTCAAGAACCATGACATTTATTTGCTATACTTACATAATCCTGAAGATCTGTCATGTCAGTTGAGTTCTCTGTTCAGTCATGGTTCCAGTGAGTAGACTACCCTGTCTGTCACCCACTGCCACAATACTATCAGACGTATCCTAGGCCCATCCCAAGCACTCCTACAAGCACACCACACCACAGATCATCTGGTTAAGTAGAAGCTTTTAGAATTATTAAATTTTTTTCCGCTAAACATATTTCACATGAACTCTTTCTGGGAAAAGCATTGTGAGCCAAGAGGCGTAGCCTAGCAACGCTCTCATTACAGGCACGTGTACGGGAAGCAGCCGCTCACACATGCAGCCATGAATGAGTACAGGTGCTGACATGGGACAAGTGCATTACAGCGGAGTTACTATGTGATTAGGGTGCGACTGTGATTGGTTTATTCAATCTCTCAACTCTTCTTTTCTTTTCAGTCAGCTTTCCTCTTTGCATAAAGCCCACTCGCTGAGGCGAAAGAAGAGGCGGAATATGCTGGCCATCTTTGGTTTCCGTAGGAACCGCAACTCCACTCTCTCCAATCAGGGACCAGAGTCTGGGGGAGAAGGCTGTGGAGAGGAGTGTCGCACTGTTGCCACGGCACCAACAGGGTTTGAAAATCCTCTAAACCCCCTTTTTTTTGTTGCACACACTAAATCACAAAAGGTACACACACATACACATCAACACAGGAAGATAAGGATAATGGTATGTAAGGGCCTTACAAACCTCTCAAACACTTAATATTGCTGAACATCTCTTATTTTTTTTTTTCCCCAATGGTGTCACCTTTTTTCCCTTTCTTTCGTGACCATAAGCATTTAACATAAGGAATAGCCCGGCTTTCAAAGAGCACAGCATCTCACACTCACTTTCTTGTGTATTACATTCTTCTAAGTGGGAATGACTTACAGCATATCATTACAAATTCACAAAGTGAATATCTAGTGCAGATTGAAGTGACTGAAAAATCTAAAGCATTCTAACATACTGTACATACGCTTCTGTTTTATTTGCTTTTCTGTCCCACATTGTAACAGTGTAATCGTAATTGACTTGTAATAGCTACAGCATGTGTGTGTAACGTGTTTGTCCTTTTCTTTCAGGACAGCCATGGAGAATGTATACACTCTGCTGCAGCCTCCTCGCTCTGCTGCCACGGTTTGCTCCCCTGCAGAGGGGACTGATAGGAAGGTAGAGGACCAGTGGGCAGAGGATGCACTGACGTTGACCCTGAAGCCAGTGCAGGGCATACCACATCCTGGCATAGGAGGAAGCAAACACCCCTTTTACTCTACAAAAAAAGTATGGTTATAATGGGAATGACAAGAAACAGTACTGACAGTGAACAAATGAATGGTGTAAGTAAACTGCAGTTTTCTGTTATTTTCCAATTGTAGATATCTAAGGTGGACTCAGAGATTGAGCCGTCTGCTGAGCCTGACAGTCCTTGGGCCGAGGACAGACAGATGGACAAACCGTGGACAGATGGGAAGCAAACAGACAGACAATGGGTAGAGGGGAAAGTGACGGATAGACAAGCAGATAGACAGGCCGAACATCAGTGGACAGAAGAAAGACCTTCAGAAAGGACATGGACAGATGGGAGGGCCCCGGACAGACACCCTGACAGATACTGGACTGAGAGCAGGCACACAGAAAGACAAGCGGAAAGACAGTGGACCGTTGATAGACACACGCAGCGCCAGATCGACAGGCAGATGGAAAGGCAGTGGACGATGGGCAGACAAGTGGACCGAATGTGGGCGGAGACTCGACCTACAGACATTCAAATTGACAGGCAGAGGTCGGAGGGCAGGCTGCCAGGCAGACCATCAGACTGGCCTGGCCAGGCACAGCATCTGGCTCAGCGGCCGCTGCCCCCTTACCCATCAGACAAAACGCCCTCCCCTAAACAGGAAACAGCGGACACCCAGAGGAACATGGAGGCAATGTCAGACAGGCATCTGCACCAGCAGGATAGACATACTGACATGCATTTAGACTCTGACCCGGTTTCAGGGTTGGAGGGCTGGAGAGCTAGAGGAGGGTTTCCCCTCAGTCGATCAGCCTCCTGTATGTCTAAACCGGACCCCCCTCCTCAAAGCAGCAAACCCAGCCTGTCAAAATTGAAACAGAGACATCACCAGGATTGTTTAGGTATTGCACTTCTGCGTGACAAACGATCGCTTTATAGTTTTTCAGGAGGGTGATATACTGTTTCAATGTTATTGTCATTTAATTACATTTGATTCATTCATATTTAGGTGCAGACGAGGATGGGGATGCAGATAGAGATGTCAGACATTTGGAAAAGAAAGATAGAGAAAGAACAAGAGAGGTAGAAGGACAGCCTCCTCCTATTCCTGAAAAGGTATTAGATTTCCTGTGGATTCAAACTATTGTCACTATTACCCTTTTGTTCACCAGTGCATATGTATTTGCTGTGCCTCATGGAAATAATGATCTATTATGCACCCTGTTCTTGAAGCCAAAGACGTCCTCATATATTACTTCTCCGAAGGAATCCTTCAATGATAGCTTTCCTCCGCCTCCATTACCACCTCCCACCAAGCCCATGTTTGGATTGTCTGACAGAGCTGTCAGTCAAGGTAATCTTTACAGAAGGTTCAGACAACAGAATAACAAAATCTTGCAACTTGAGACTGCATTGTTGTTTTACAAATATCAGATATGTGCACTACAAGATCATAGCATACGTCCATTATTAGGTAGTTTTGGGTACTATTTTTGGTATGTCTGGATGTCAGTGTGTGACTTGTGTTCCTCAGGTGAGGAGGGAATGAGGACTCAAGCTCCAGCGAAGCCACAGAGAAACAGAAAGGCAATGTCTTGTGATACAGGTACAGAACACTTGTCTGCCTGGTCACCTGCCTTTTTAAACTTGTGTTCATATGTTTCTCCTTGTCAGATTTTTCTTTGCTTGTCTTCTAGAGTTGTCCTCCTATATGTTGTTTATCATATAAGTTGTGTCTTTTTGTCTAACTGTTACCTTGTATTTCTTGTCATGTTTATCACTCAGGCACTGACAGGGATAGCCCTAATAATCTTGAGAAGCCCCCAAATCGTAAACCCCCAGTGAAAAAACCTAGACTACCCCAGAACAGAAACAAATCATTGGACTTGTCTGGTACCTTTCTCTCTCTTTCTCTGTCTATAGATATGGTGAAGATTTTTGTTAGATTTAGTCTCTAAGTCTTACTGCACAAATTAAATATACAATGCTGTACTGTGCATCTTCCTTTTAACTTACGAAAGATAAATACATATTTGAATACCAGCCAATGTAACCAATTCAAACAGAGTTTATTTTATGTATTAGTCATCATCATTAACCTAGAAACGGTTATGTCCTGTGCTATGTTCCAGATATCGCCAACACAGCAGCTGGACAAAGCGATCTGTTGTGATGGTGGAGCTATTCACCTGCATCAGATGAGCCGGAGGGTTGTCATGACAACTGTAGAACATATTGTCAAATGTGAGAAAAGATGAAGATGTGAGGGGGGACCTGGAGAGAAATGGGACAGAGAGGGAGATTGAGAAGACAGTGCAATATAATTCAGATGTAACGAAGCACCACTTGCCTATGTTGGAAACCCACTCTCACCTTTGTAATTCTCTTTCCTTGTCTCACCATCGTTCTTCGTTTTTCTCTTGTGAACTAAACCTGCAAAGCTCTTTTTTTAATGGTGTTTACTATTTTTGCAAATAAAATGAAAAATCTTGTAATTTAATTGCTAATTTTGTGCTATAATGCCAAGGGGCCAACAGCTTGATCAGTGTGGCAACGTTACACAGAAAATAATCTGTTATCTTTACTAGAATGAAGTTGATTGTCTTTGTTTGAACTCAACTTGATTATTTGTATCTAGTTCTGCTTTCATGGACTGAAGGGTAATATATTTTACATAGATATTCAATTATGTATGAACACTATAATGTATGACTGAATAAATATTATTTAAAGGAAAGGAATGTAAATGTTTTTTAATAAAATTTTGTTTTCCCTAGGCTCAACCTCCCTAAGCACATCAATATTAAAGTTCAGTCAAGACAACTCACAATATTTTTACATCTTTTTCAAATTGTTTACTGCAGCCCCAATTTCTGAAACTGGCAAATTTTCTAAAAACTCTATGCACAAAACCCAAAACCAAACACTAAATGCAAAACATCGCTTGCAAAAGCAAACACTTCAGTTAAACCTATTTGAACTTTTACAAAAATTGCAGAAAAACAATACACACAGCCCTTCAAATGAATAAGCACAAGAAGTGCCAATTACACACATGTATAAAAATAAAACACTTTACATTTTCAATGCAGTGGACAGCAGTCTGTTGTAAAAGTACTTCTCTATTTTAGTAGTTCTCTCACATATGTGTTTTTACCCAACAATATGCATGCATATACTGCATATATACACAGACATGCTTAAATATGAATGGAAAAGAGGCATACTGAATTAACTCTTGTTTGTTTTTCAAAAGTATGTATGTTCATCAACACTTCAGTATAAGCCTTAACAGAGAAAATACAGTAAACTATAACAAATAAAATCAAGAAATTAGGCTACATACTGTCTTTTATTCAGGTTGGGCCACATGGATGGCTAACCTGTGGCTTACATGCAGTGCTCAAGATTCCTAAGTGAAAAAATTATCACAAAATGTTTACACACAACTGGACCAGTTGTAAGTAATGCGTAAATTAGAGTGGCATTTTTATTTTAGTAATGTCAGTGTTTACAAAAGAAGCACAAGTGCTTTTAGATTTTAGTGATGTGTCTAGTAAAGAACTGTGCTGTGTGCATTGTGTACATTTTCAAAACTTAGTGAACAGGAGAATGTGCTTGTAGTTTTGCTGACTTGGTCTAATGACTGGGAACATGAGTTAAGCAATAGTTTCAGTGATTGTGCCTCAAGAATCAGTTTACGTAAAATGTAAAATTGTCAAACAGCAGGGGGCAACCAATCCCCATGCATGAGAGACAGCCAGAGCATCACACACACAAGCGCACACACATCAATAGATTGGAGCGCAGCAGAAGTAGTCGTACAGGTTGTTATTAGCAACCGTGTCATGACCCTTCTCTAAAGATGGTGTTGTAATGAGTCTGAAAGAGACTGAAATACTTCCATTGGCGAGTAGACACATTAACAGGCAATTAATATAGAGATGTAGATGCCGTATCAGACCCTCTAATAACAATCCAAAGTCTCATTAAATACACTGTTTCAATAACTGCTTCGATTCTTGTTTGTTTTTTCATACTAGCAATACTAGATCACCTTCACCTAGTTTATTTACAATTACATGAAGGACAATGTGCATGACTTCATTTTGTACTTTGATGAATTCTCCACATTAGGCAAAGACATTAAGCTTGGTCTTACGAGCCTGGTAGAAAGCCAAAAAAATTGTACATGATCTTTTATTGATCTGTTTCATCATTAGCTTTGGTGTCTCTTTCAGATAGTCATAGTGATTTTAAAGATAAAACATACTTTAATATCCTCAGTGTTTGATTTCCTTAGTTTGAATGCTCAGTTAAGGCATATCATTTGTGAGCTTGCCATTTCCGGTCTTAAAATGAACTTCCGATTAAAATATATTTTATTGAATGCCAGACACAATTTTGACACAATCTTTTGAGGCAGCTGTACATGGTAGATTGTCATTGAAGTGGTTTGGGGGTGCTGTAAAAATAAAACTTCTGTCTGTTAGCCAGTTGAAAAGCACTAGGCACGTTGGTACTGCACTGTTCTGAATCGTAGAGAATATGCACCATCCTACACAGCTGTTGTAAAGGCACATCACATCACACAGGCAATGCCTGGACACATCCTTCCGTATAATTACACTTTTGCTGTTACCAAGCAACATGATCATGTATCGAAAAGGCTGAGGGAAGAAGGGAGTGAGAGCGAGAGAACATGTGTGGGTAGAAGAGAGGCACAGAAATCAAAGGATGAAAGCCGGGCTAAGCAATGTGCACGACATGTTAATTCTCCTTTTTTCCTTACTTTTGTGGCCTCGGGGCTAAAGGACACTATATAAACTAGTGAGACTCCAAAAACATACTAATACTATGTGTGCAATGTTGATTTTTGTTCTGAAGGGTAATATGTTATTGGTATGAAACAGCATTACCATACATTTTGGTGTTTCTGCTAACATGATTAACTCATACAATAACACTTTGTGGCTTTATTGGGATTCAAGACATTATTTTTAACCGTATCATAATATCATGGCAATGCTGCATGGTAATGTGAAAATATGTCGACATTACATATCACACATATACAGATGATAGTAATGTCACACACTAGTTGCTTGTGAAATGGTTATGAAAGTAGGCAATGACTGAGACTACAGTAATTTGATATAATTATGACCGTGCCTGCAAAAGGTCAGCCATGAGCTGTTCAACCCGTAACCATGGGAACTGCCACACTAATGGGAGAAGTGACTTGCTGCCTTGGGGGGCCACCTTTGAGCCTTCCGCCATTTCTAACTCTGCCGGTGGTGCAGAGGCAAAGAAGAGATTTCCTCTTCCAGTGGTATTGAATAGGTTCTCTGCAGCTCCAAGGATTTGAAAGTGTCAGTGTCACACTGTATTTCTTTCAATAAACAACAGTATGAAAACAGTGACTGAAAGAAGTATTTTTCACAACTAGATTGGCCCAACAAATAGTTTAGATTGCAAGGTAGAGAAATATTTTTTTTGAGAACAATGAGTCTCTGACTCCAGCCAATGTTTTTGGGGACCTGTAGCAAAAGAGCACTGTCTGGGAAAACTGAATTAATACTGTAGGGAAAGCAGCTTCTCTGCAAAATGACGGCCTAAAAGATTGCATACTGTACATGCTACAAATAGACCCCTTAACTATAGGACGTACTGTAATTGTAAACATGGTTACAATGTCTTTTTATTGCAGTTCAATATCAGTGCAATATTGTTATCCGTCACAACAAAAAATGAAGTATTTGAAAACTATTGAGAAGCATTTCATCGTATACCATGATGGCCTACATAAAATGAAAGGATTTTTTTTTTATGTGTTTAATGTCTTGAGTACATCGGTAGAAATTGTGTATGTCTTTTGATAACACAATTATTTTTGTAAAGATTACCCCCATTTGAATAAGCTAAATAGATACAGTCAAACAATGTAACATTGTTGTCAGCCAGAGTATATAGAGTACATGAAATATCCACATTATCAGAAAAAGAAAGAGGGTTAAGGAACAGGACGATTCATGGACACCTAGGGAGAAGAGGCAGAGATATGGAGGTGGATGGACTTAAGGGTTGGTTAAGTCTGTTGCGGGCGGGGTTTGCTGGGTGGTGAAGAGTGGGAGTGAATTAACAGATTTAGTGTCAACTCTGAGTCTGGCATAGGAGCCTAGATATTGAGCGCTGTAATCCCCTCAATCTTCTCCACCTCCTGCTTCTCATCCCCCGTTACTTCTGTCTGTCTACTCTTCGGAGTCCGTCTATCGCCCCCGTCGTTTCCCCTCTTGTACATCTGTGTCTTTGTTTTCGTCTATTCAGATTAAAAATCTTTAATACGTATGTTTGCCTGTCTGTTCAGCTCTTACCCCCTACGTATCTACGCTGTTTGTTGTTGAGGGGTGGCCCATGTACATGTTGTAATATTTTGTTAGTCTAGTCCGAGAATGTTCTAATAACTGAAGGAGTATGAAGGGTGTTGTTCCTAAATTAGACTCCCACAATTCAAAAGCAGTTGGCACATACTCTTGTGGCTCACAGGAGATGAAAACTCATTATGGTCAATTAAAAAATGTAAATCTGAAATGTTGGTAAGCATTAAAATGTTGGTTAGACCATTAGATAATATTCCCACTGCAGATGCTTTTTACTCTTAGTGAGTTTACTAAATACTAAAAGATTACCAAAGGGTATGATAATACCTAGATAATAGTTTCCTTTTAGCCCTTGGAGGTTGAAAATAATCAAAGTATTACAAAGAAAAGGATGTAACAGTCAATAATGAGGACATGACTTGACCTCTAAAAATAAGTAAATGAACTAGTCCCCCAGAGCATGTAGAAAGTAAGATCTAATCTCTAAATTGATAATAAGCCTCATTGATTAACACTTTACAAGGTCAAACGTGTCCCATATTAGTGCCATTTAATTACCTTAACTTAGATCTATTGATCTGAGTTGAGGATATTTAACAGTAACCAAATAGCAGTGAGGTAATAAAAGGGGCATTGCCAGATTATGTTTAGTCTACATTACAGACTATTTATGAGAGCATGGGTATCTGTTAATCTGACACGAGTTACAGAGAGAAAATCAGATCTAATCCAATGACTAGCCTGATAATCCAATGCACAACAATACTTGGACAGCACCGTTGAACACACACACGCACACACACACACACACACACACACACACACATGCACATGCACCTAATAAATAAGAACAATACTTTGACTTGTATAGAACTTTTCTTAACAAAGTTACAAAGTTCAACAACAGTTTAATAGACTAAAATTTAAATGCTATTTTTAATTAAACCAGGGGAATCAAGGAAGAGGAGGAGGAGGAGGGGGGGTGTTAGAGGGTGAAGGAGACAGAGAGGGTGGGGGCCCCCTTGCGAGGTGAGACGTGTAAGCCTGTTGCTTGTAACAGAGTTAGCCAGGATTAGGACATGTATCTGTGGGATCAGGGAGTTCCTACAAGCCATAACCTCTCACCATCTGTCTCTAAGCTGAGTTCACAAACATACTTGGCTTCTTCAATCGGTCCATCAAACCAGGATGTGTTTCATCAACATTTATATTTTAAGGTTCTTATTCCAAATACATTCTAAAGCTCTAGCACATTGTCTAATTTCTGTCCCTGTCCTCATCGTGCTGGCTGCACTTATTTCTCTCCTGCGTCCAGGTCACTGACATCCAGTTTTATTTGTCTGTTGTTCTCTTTTGTGTGTCATTGTCCGTTGACATGTTTGCTGTTTGCAGTGTGAAGCGTCTTTGGATTTTGGAAAAGCACTGCATAAATAAATTGCATTATTATTATTCATATTATTATTATTATTATTCCTGGGATCAAGAATGAACCTGCTTTAGTAAATAGTCGTGACCCACGAAAAAATTAGAAAAAAACACGGTAGTGCATGGGGCACTCGCCAAAGACAAAAGCCCAACGGCTGAAAGAGCAGCGCAACCAGGCATCCCAAAAAAAGTCTTACAGTAAGTTAACTGGATATTTCATCACTGCTAGATCTTCATCCTCTCATCCGCCTGTTTGTTACATTAACTTTAGCTTCTGCTCTAGCCTAGGCACACGCCACGTCAGTTACACATCAGTGGCAGAGCCACCCGAAAGGCCAGTACCATTCGACATCACCTCCACAACCGCATAATGGTCGAAAATGTAGAATCATAATAGCGCTGTTACTCGACATGATTACATTACATTATGTTGTATTTAGAATGAAATAGCTCTGTAACTTGTCTTAAGTAAATTGATTAATGTAGTCCTGCAACTTGTTTTCATATAGAATTATAGCCGTTAGCCTTTGTCAAGATTACATTTATAGTGCCGGCAATTTAGGTTATAAAGTAGCTCTGTAAATTGTCATGAGTAAATTTATAATTCTAACCTACAATTTATAGGTTTTAGAATTATTGTAGGTCTTTTATGGTGTTGTAACTTTATTAAAGACACTTTTTTCAAGTTGAAATATGTTGGAGAGTTTTATTTTCTAACTTTTAGTCAGGTAGATCTTTGCCTAATTTGTGTAAGTAATCTTGGACTTGAAAGGTTGTGCGTGCATCTGTGCTCCCTGTTCACATGTGTGCATGTGTGTGCCCGGCATATTTCGTTTGACTGCAGACAGTAGGCTTGCTCCTAACATGTAACTTGGCGATTTATTTCTGGTATTGGGATGGGTGGGCTATAGGGGGCCTTCTAAAAGTGTAGCCTAGGGGCATTTGTTCACCTCAATCCGCTCCTGTGGGTCAGAAAGAGGTCAGGCTTGTGCTAATGGTCTTGGAAATGATCTTGTGCAAACGTAAAGCCGGGTGTCCACCGGTTGCGAATGGCTGCGAAGCGCCTGGAAGCGCAGCCCATCCTTTCGGTGCCCATGTAAACCGAACGGACCGTGTCCATCAGCTGCAAACGGCTGCGAAGCTCGTTTTTTGTGCGAGCAGGCGAGTGAATTGACGAAGAAACACACTTTTATGGCTAAACAAAGATGTTATTAAGATTTAAATTCGTCAATTGTATTATAAAATCGAAGAGCTAACTACAGCTGGTAACAAATACCCCCTTCTCTCTGTTGTGGCCTTTCAGACAGTGTTCACACCAATAAAAACAAATATCTGCCCAAGTAGTGGACATAAGGCATATGTAGCCTAGGTTGTCAGGAACACATTACCTTATAAATCAGTTTGGTTATTTAATTACCCATGATAAAGATCAGCCCTAAATGTGATGACAAAAGTGCAGAGGAGTATAAACGCTTGGTGACCGCCTGGCACGAAAACATTCGGTTCTGATGGACAGCGTCGCGCCAGCTTCGGGCCGCTTCGCAGCCATTCCTGGCGCTCTCGGCGCTTCGCAGCCTGTGGACACCCGGCGTTTTATCTCTTGATGGAGCTCTTTGTTGCATGGCCAGCCAGGTACGTCCAAACGCAGTTGAAACAAAATTCCAAAGTGAGTTAAACTCAAACTATACCTTTATGTGATCAGATTACATGGCTGAAAGGTTCACATTTGTACACAGAAAAAAATTGCAGATGTGATCTGTCTGAGCTTGTGTGTAACGTGATGTATTTACCTGACAGATCAAAATAGCATGATGTCTCTCTAACTAGAAGATTGATGTTAGTAGTTGTGCAAGCATGACAGGGATGGTGACGTATCTGGCATGAAGTATGAGGTAAGTTCCTCTGTAACTCTGCCTCTTTGTCCTACAGTCTCGCTGGAGGCCCTGTTGATTTAAACGCTAAGCTTTCCCCCCGGAAGCATAGATGATGGGGAGATAAAGAGGTAGAAATGTTGAAAGAGAGGAAAGGAGAGCTGGAAATAGTACATTTTAAAAAGATTTCCAAATTATGTTATTTCTTTACATTTATCTTTAGTAACTATTTAGATAGACTTTGGAAGTTGTAACTTTGACTTAAAATCGTACAACTTTTCTAGTCCTAAACTAGCAGGGCATATCCTTAAGGAAAATGTCCATGAAATAACGAAGGCTCTGGATTTTCTGCGCTATATTTTACATGAGTCAGCTTGTCTCTGTTGGTTACTGGTTTTGTTTAGACCTCAGATCAGATTGGCGCAGACAATATTAACTCACTGATTCCTTAACTAGACATTATTAAGACAGAGAGACAAAGAGATTAACGAGTTTAGCTTTAAGGATCATTTAAATTGTGCTTGGTATGCGATTATCTGCTTGATGAATTTGTGCGATTGTACCGTTTTTGAAGCTAATGTTTGATTATGACTTAAGTTAACATATGGTACCATTACTCTGAACCTATACCTTTATTTCTTACTTGACAACCCTCTGGCACTAGGGTGAAACAGAGGGTCAGGGGCTGTGGCTGTCCACTGTGTGGTGATAGAGTCAACATCAGACTTCAGCACAACTAAAAATAGTGTAGATTCTTACAGGCCCTTTGATGCAACTTGATCAGAGATGTAATACATCTTTCCCACCATATATAGTATATCTACATTTGAAATTTGGTTTTTGATGGTCATTAAGTGGATACTGGCTTAATGAGCTGCCACACACCAGGATGTCATCACTGGATCTGGGTTTTGAACCAAAAGGGGCACTACACAAAAATATTAAATTAGACTATCAGTAGCACCAACACCGATAAATAATTCAGATGCTAAACATATTGTTTTATCATTTATTTACGCTTGTGTCTTTTAACGTAGGAGCTCTCAAAAAAATATTCTATTTAATTTGACACTATGGTGTTTTGCATTCAAACCAGTTGATGCACAACATCAACCTTTATTCCTGTCCATTATTCACTAAATGAGAATACATAGATATACTGTGTTCTATGCATATCATCATGCCATAATATAGCATCAGTCACAAATTTTATAGCTGTTACTAAACTGTAACAGCTCAGTGCAAAAGATAGATTGAGTGGGTGAATGATATAAGGATTAAGATTGGAATGAGCATGCTTTAGGTGGGCTTTTGACACACTTGTTATTTTAGTTAGATTTTGCATATACAAATCATTTGTGTGTTTGTGTGCATTTGTTTGTGTTTTTGCAGGAATTAGTTCAACCAATATATGAACTATAGTGCCCATATAGTGCAATATATGTTTTCATATACCTTTAGGTGATCAGGAAAATAATTTTACATCAAACAAACCTTTTTCTTTATATAAAGGCAATCATAGAAAAGTTAAGTGGCTATGGGTTGGTGAACGAGGAGCGGACAGATCGAAAGAGAGAGAGAGAGAGAGTGAGAGAAAGAGAGAGAGATAGAGAGACAGACAGAGAGAGAGAGAGAGAGAGAGC
>JAVQIZ010080958.1:0-12715 GCA_036023535.2 Galaxias brevipinnis
ACACACACAGACACACACACACACACACACACACACACACACACACACACACACACACACACACACACACACACACACACACACACACACACACACACACACACACACACACACACACAAACTGCCTGCCTGCCTGCCTGCCTGCCTGCCTTGTCTCTGTGGACAGGAGGAACACTCCCGCCACATCATCTCAGAGTGCTTTTCATCACAGTGTGACAAGATGTCAGCCCCAGTCTCCATCACCACAGCAAACTGCATTGATATTCAGCCATGGTGGAGCAGGCTGGGAGACAACGGCATCCCGACACAAAGATGACATTGGAGGAATAACCCCCACCCACTCCCTTTCATTAACTCTGCAATCACAGACACGTTGAAATACATGGGGCACACACATAATGTAAACACTTAGCATTAACTGTGCAAAGACAATGCCGTCCCGTCGATGTGTGTGTGTGTGTGTGTGTGTGTGGTGGTGGTGGTACCGGCAATCACCCACCTTTCCTTGTGGGAAGTGTGGAATTCTCTCATCACTTTATGTACCGGGAGGCAACAAAAAAAAAAAGAGGGTTGAAGAGGTACGTGTGCACGTGTGTGTGCGCATGTTGATGAAAAGATCGGATGGCGGTTTGGCGCAGCGCTGCAGCTGTGACGCTATGTTTACCTCTGGAGACACCCAGGTTTCTCCCTGGACCGCTTGTCAACGGCACCCATCACTCTCTGACTGACTGACAATGCCAGGACTGCATAGATTAGACTGAACGCCTGCTACCAGCTACATTCAAAAATTACTATTCCACATTATACGGCACCCACTCACATTTAGGGCCCCGAGCAAAATAGCAAGAAGGAGAGGAGGAGGAGGAGGAGGAGGAGGAGAGAAATGGGGGAGCGAGGAGGAGGGCTGAGGTGAAGATGTGGCTGAGTTTATGTATTGGATTGCAACGTTGTAATTTAACTATTGTCGTTTGTAACTGTCATTTGGAGAAAAATTTGCTGTGCAATAAAAAAAACATCACAACGAGAGCCAAACAAAGAAATAATGTTCTCTGGTAAACAGTTTTATTACTTTGTCATAAAGGGTGGATATTAGGCTTTTTATGAATGCATTTACATGGCTGGCCTATAAAGTTTGAATTATTGATGATTTATGCTGACATGAGGGGGAATCAAAGTGATGAGAAATCAGACTCGCAGCCAGGTCTATCTCCTGAGCAAATATTGCCTGTTCTGGAACACCAGGTAAGCATGTAATTACATTTCTGCTCTGGTCTGGAACTGTTCATAAAAGCGTTTTATGCATTATCTCTCTCGGTGTGCAAGGCGGCGTCTGCTTCTGATGAGACTGTGTAATTTCGTCAGTTTGTTTACGTCTCCGTGTGTCACTTTGGGTTTGTGTCCGGGCATACTGAAAACGCATCTGTGTACGGACTGTAAAACCCACATCCCTCGAGAGCACTCAGCGACCGTGGTGTCCCTGGGTGTCTATTGTAGTGCGGGGGCGCCATGAGGGACTCTTACAGGTAGACCCCCATCCTCTGTGGATTAATCCAGACCTGGGTGACAGAGCTGCATGGCTGCTCCACGGGGCCAGCAGCCCCGTAGGGCTTGTTAAACTTGATTTATTAGGCCTGTGTTTACTCTGGCTCGCTCCGGCAAGGTCAACAGTAATGGTCCCGTGAATGGGAATAAATGGCCACCTTTCCACAAGAAGCTCGACACTTCACTCCTCCCTGACTGTAGTAGCCGAGGGATCACCCAGGATCACTCTAAATTGGAACCTATATCTGACAAGAGTGGGTTTTGTTGTTGTTTTTTCTCTCAGCAATTCTCCCACACAATTACTGCTCAACGATGCCCTACTCGTTCTCCTGAGGGGAAAATCCTATAGCCATTTACTGAGCCACTGCGTACATGCTACTGTGGTTGGGTGCATATGTGTGTGTTGGTGTGCGCATGCATGTGTATGCTGGGGATACCAAAATTCAGTGTGAGGTTTTTAATTCAGCTAGTGTGTGTGTGTGTGTGTGTGTGTGTGGGTGTGCACCATACACCATAGTTAAGACCATTAAGGGTTGTGCCTCTACCTTCATGGCCGCTCTGAATCCATCCTGACTGCCCGACACAACAGCATGTTTGCCAATCCAAGCACATTAACTCACAACAGCACATTAATAGGAACGCACAATAAAGCATTATCTCTGTCTACAGAAGCATTATCTCTGTCTTATCAACTCTTCCCCTACACCCACCCATGCCTCTTTTTCTCGCTCTCTACTATCAAAACAATGAAGAGACCGCTACATAGGCTGTGTGGAAATTAAGTTATATTGAATTAATCCATATTCTTCAGAGGTGCATGTGAAATATCCCACATATATTTATTCTATCCAACGTGACATTTATTTGTTTTTTCAGAAAGAAAGTGGCGGAATATGGTGGTATTGGATTACAGGCGACACGTCCTCTTTCCTTGACCCCCTACAATCTAACAATTTCATAAAAAATAAATCAAAACAAAGCCTCTTTTAGAAGACAAAGACATGAGGCCATGGCTTAATGCTGAGGGTTTTTCTTCTGTTTGTGTCTCGGCTAAAGTCCATCTCTGCCGGGTGGGGGGAAAAGTCGCTGTAAAAACCAGACGGGGTGAGGCCATCAGTAGACATGCTATTTAAAGGCCTTTCATCAGTTCTGAATCATAGCAGGATCTGTGCGGATACACTATAAATATTCCATGCGGGATTGACATGGTGAGAGCAAATGGAACAACAAGGGTGTATGCCTCTGCTGCCTCACCAATGGATGCACATACGAGAGCAGTGCACCACAGGGTAAACAATCAGTCAATCATATTAGCATATATCTACATAAGTTACATACTGCCCCCTTGACCTAGCAGGGTAAAGAGCAGCAACCAATTGAGCCTCATAAAAATGGATGTAATGTTCATCCGGTTTTCAGCATTTGTACTGTAGGCAGTTAAGTAATTGTATGATTAACAACCATGACCACTAAGGATATTTCAACTAAACTTGGTTTGAACAAATAATATATAGTTACAACTCTTCAGCTTTGTAGAGCAGTATAGATCATTGTTATGGCTAAGAGACGGGGTAGGTAGGTAAAGAGAAACTAAATGGTCGTAGTTAGCTGTCTCTATCTAACCGTCCTGTCTGGGTGCCTTACTGCCAGGCACATGGGTCACACTAAAAATCTATTCTGATGTAATGCACGATCAAAGCTACAGTATGTCAAAATAGCCAATACTTGGCCATTTAGAAGACATTCGGCATAGCTAGACCGTCCGTGATGACCCCACTCTAGAGCCTCGGGCTGAACTTGAAGGTATTATCTGCCCATGCAGAGGGAGAAGCATCAATAGTGTACGAATCTTAATAAAGTCATGCACCAATCTTCCTCCACAGTCCCTCCTTGTTGCAAGACAGCCAAGCAATGTGGCTGCACGCAAACACTACCAGTCACAGGCAGTGAAGCAAAAACAGGAGGCTTCCAAGACCCTTTGGTCAAATTACCATAAAATCTCTGCACACAGTAAGTTTAATTTGAGCAAATTAACTCTTGCCTAAAGAACTGCTCAGAGCTCAAATAAATTGCGTTTCACCGCACAGCCGCAGGGGCTGCCACGCAAGCCGGTGATGCCGGCAACCCCTTCTAAGAACCAGTTTTTTTTTCTATTTGTAAATGCCCCTAAATAGACGATGCAAGTGAAAAAGTAACACCATTTTTGTAATGATTGGGCTCTTTCCCACCAGAACATGAAAGCAAACGTGTAGAATGTGCTTAATAGAGCCCTTTTTTGCAGCTGAATCAGCAAATGACCGGTGCACTATGACTCATGTTGTTCCAAGTCTGGTTGGTTATCATTTGAAAAGAGAGAGAGAACATTTGTATTTATCTTCGGACAAAGCTATTGGTTAGACAGTGGAATGAAGTAATAAAACATGAAAAGAAAAACGGATCCTTCTGTCACGGTAGTGGCTCATTACGCAACTCGATATGCTGTTGGTACAGTAAGAGGTTATCAGAAAAACTGTCGCTCTATTAATATGATCACACAACAAGTTATTGAACGCATCCTAGTCAGAGCAAAAATAAATGTGATCGGGGGAGTTTTACTTTGATCAAAGTCGTGAAGAAGCCTTCCCGGTGGACAGGTCATTAATAGGAGTTGCTGGCCTGACTGCAGCAACCGCAACAAAGGCGCTCTCTCTCTCTCCCTCCCTCCCTCCCTGGTACCTCCCTCTGTGCCAGGTACCTAATTACCAACCAAAAGCGCTTAAATCACAACTCTGATGTAACTTCTTAACATTGTCCATGATGATCTCATGACAAAAGGCACACACTCAAAACATACCAGGCCACACTAATGCATGCACACATAAAAAAAACATTGAAAGAATACACTCTAGCGCGCGCTCACACACACACACACACACACACACACACAAACACACACGCAAACTCTCAGAACTGTTTTACACATGGATTAACCATTCTTTATTCCTTCTTCAGCAATTATTGTGAAGTGTTTTTCTAACTGAGGTTAAGACGAGTTTGCAGCGCAAGGCATCATCTCAGCCATATCGTTATGCAAAGCTACAATTCTTGGAGCGAAAATGCTTTAATGCACCATAAATGTGCCGCTCAGTCAGCCGCTTTGATGAGGCCTTTTGATATTCCTTCCCTCGATTAGGCAATAAATGGGAAGGTACAAGCATACAGACCAGGCATGAGTGCGATAAAAATCTCTGGAAGTGGGCGAGGAATAAGTGTCTGTGTCTGAAAACGAATCATTCCAGTTCAGCAATAGAGTGTTACATTTGCATTGTCCGTGATTACGCCTTGGTTGCAGAGGAAAATGCTGACACATTGTGGACGAGGCCTCTCTTTAGTTTCAGAAACACTCAAGGAATGCAATGTATTGTACTACTGCAAGTTTGTTCAGAGCAATTTCCTCACCAAACAAACTTCGACATAATCCAGGTTTGAGATTATGTGAAATAAACCTAGGTTAAATTGTAGTTTTTTGCTTATGCATAGTACAGACAATATAGATAAGGGAACAGTGAAGGTAAGACTATGAGATAGTGACCAGAAATGTTGACATTCTAAAACGAACAGTGTTTGGGTAAATCAGATCACCGTCTCCAAAGTCTGTGCTACCGTCTCCTGTCCTGTCCTGCCCGGCCCTGCCTGACTCCCCTTCAGGCTCCCCCTTGCAATCCTACTTTCAGAGGAATATTAAGGCAGGCCTGTGGCAGTACCTTGGAATAGATGGTGTGTGTGCGTGTGTGTGTGTGTGTGTGTGTTTGTGCATGTGAGGTGAGAGAAGCAAACAAGGATCGGACCAGGAATGGTAAGGAGACGGGAAGAAAAGGCACAGAGAGCTTTGTGAAGTCGGTAGAAGGAGGGAGGAATAAGCAGGAGAAAAGGTGTGTGAGGGAAGGCAAAGAGTACAAGAGGATAGAAAGAGAGACCCCCACCACCCCCAATCTCTCATTTATAGTATACCTACGAGTAGGAGTGACTTCAGTAGGCCAGTTTGGTAATTCAACCAGACATTCTAGCATTGTAATCATCTTTAATCAGCTTTCCGCGGAGAGGATCAAGAATCTCTGAAGGAACCAAGAGGAGGAGAACATTCCGGCACCAAAGGGAGGACCTGTAATTTTGCACAGACTAGAGAACTCATGAGCAATGTGTTAATCTCTCCAGACCGGCTGTGATAGAGACATGTGCTTTGAAATCTTCTTAGTTCTCTCTGACAGATTCAAATAAAGACAGGTCAGGCATTTTTTTTAAATTATATATTTCCCTTTTTTCCTCTCTAATTCCTTGACACTGGTCTAATAGGATTTCGCAGCGGTTGCTGGTTAATTGTATTGGCGCTCGTACCTCTTGCTTTAATCCCCCCTGCTTATCATGCGCGCTGCTCCCTCATAATTGTCTCTCCTCATCATCATCCTTCATTCCTCCCTCGCTCCCTCCATCTGTCTTTTTTTAAGACCCCTACCATAAATAGGCCCAGTGCAATGAAATGATGAGATTAAACTGAAGCCATGCTAAAGGACACAAGTGACGGCATTCAATAACGCGGTCAACAACACCACCAAACCATTCCCTTCCGACGAGCCACTCTTACACAGCAATTTGGAAGTTATCTGCTAGTTGGGTTAGCTAGCAAACCTAACTCCTAAAGCTGCAACTTAAAATGCACAAATAGCATTACAAAGCAAGCTTGGCACAGGCCCAAGATACCCTGGCCAAGCAGACAGTTATCCTGCCAGGTATATGAAGGCTAAGAACAGGACGTTAAGGATGGAGGAGGACTGTGATGCACGGGAACATTGCGTTGCCTTGGACATGTACACACGTGAGTCAGCCTTTAGCAGTTTCATTACACACTGCATGCATTTTACAGCCGCTTCTTTCCTTTGTGTGAGGGAAAATGAGGGTGAATATGGCCCATCCTAATCCATTGAAATATGTGCGATTCAGTCTGTATTTTGTTATTGAGGGGTTCAAACGTGTTCCTGCGTAGGGACACCATATTAGGCGGTGGGCCCAAACTACCGTGAGAGTGGTACTTATTTCCTGTAAGACTTCTCTCATGTTGTGGAGAGCCTCTATATTGAAGCTGAAATGGATCTACATGGCGTGAAGCACTGTTAATCCATGGCGAACACATTTCTTTTCTATGGAAACTCTTCTACAGTGGTTCCCATGTCATGTGGAAGAGTTACTGAACTACAATATGCACAAGGGCCCGAAAAAAGGGAGCATAATCCAGATAACCAGATTTCTCAAAGACCTGATCATAAATGTTTTCAAGAATTAAAAGTATAAGAAGAGAGTATAATTGGGTTTCAGTTGAAAGCACAGATGAAGTGACCACCACTCATTACAAGTTCTCTGACAACTGCTCAGCCATTGTTCTCCAAAACATAATTAGCATGTTTTTGGAGCTCCACTTCAGTGGGGCTTGTACTGGGATTGCCGTTAAATTAAGACACCCATTTCAAAGCCGGGGCCATCAAGACATAATTTATTTTTAAAAAGATAAAAAAAGAGATGTAATTCTTATTATCTAATTAATCCTAGCCGTGCCCCAAGGTTATTTAATTTGTTGAAAGATCATAAACAAGCCTGCAACCGGCAAAAAAAATAATAATGAGGATCTTAATTTGCTCCAATTCGGGAGAGCGCAGCAATAAACACAAGTTGGCAATATCAGGCCCCTCTGACGGGCCGAGGCACTGAAGAAATTAGGCAAACTCTAATAACAGGAAACTTTGTGGAACTTAATAGCTTCGACAGCAATGACAATAAGTTACACATTGTGCCCACATGACGCCCCATAAACAGGGAAACAAAACATTAACTTGTCAGGGTAAAATGATGGCCGTTTAAGTGACTTAAACGTGCAGCGAGGAAATTGATTTTCACCCTGCCGTTTGGTGTGTCTGCTGTCTCTACGAGGCCATTCAGGAGCAGACAAACAACGATTCATCAAACAGAGATTAGGGATGAAAATCAAGAAATGTTTTAAAGGATTTGGAATAGTTTAATTATCATCTGAGCTGTGAAGGTGACACACTGGGCTGAAGGACGACGCAGAAGATGACTGATGTAACTGTATAGAGAGTAATTCTGTCTGTCACTAAGTGTAAGTCATTTAGCGTGATCTACTGTTCAGCAAAGAGTCTCGTTCACAGACTCGGCTTTCATCATCCCCAATCTAAGGAACGTTACAGCAGCAGCATGAAATCCAAATCTTAAAAATTGATCTGCTGGGTGGCACTATAATGGATTATTCACTTTACAGAAAATTTAGGATTCCACCGCTGTGTGTGAAAAAAAAAAAGTTTAAGAATGTCAAAGATATCGCTACGAACATTTTGAACAGCTCTACTTCACTGTATCAACTGCACATCATTTACATTCCACAGAGTTTTATAATAAAACCTTGAACCGACTGGGACACCCTGCTGATCACTAAGAATATTATCACGCTAGAAAGTGTAGATTAAGACCTAAAGAAAAAGCACAAAAAAAAGTAATCGTCAACAATCATCAGTAAGAGAGAAGCCAAAGAAAAAAAAAAAAATCAACCACCACATTTTCTTAGCAAGAAATAAATAAAAATCAAGGAGCAAAAAAAATAATCTTCATCCAAAGTTGCTTTAACTTTTTAAGTCCTGCTCCCTAGTGTCTATTTTCTTCAAAGCTCAAATGGCCTGCAGCAGCGGGTCTGACCGGCATATTAAAAAAGCCTAATTTAATGTTAGCATTACAGCAGGGAATATTAAATTCACTCACTGATAATGAAGGAAAGCTTCTTAGAATAGAATTTGTCTTAAGTCCTCACAGCACATCCTAATTCCTGCCCAAGCAGCAAGCACACTATTTTGTCTCTATGCCCAAACTGATCTTAGTGTGTGTCTTAGTTTTTTATGCAGCAAAATACACTAACAAATACATCTCAAAAAAGTCTTGTACAGCCTATTTGCCCTATACTGAGGATTAAGCCTACCCCAGCACTGTGGTTTTACATGGGGAGAGCAGGTTACCATGGAAATGGAACCCTGCTCAGGTCCAAACTGACCCTGCCTGAAGGACTCGCAACAGTACTGCAACAGCCTGTGAAGTCTTTTTAGGTAATCGTTGAACATAGACACAATAGCATGTTTTAGTGGTAACAGTTGTCTGGTTCCTCTGAATCGTTAGTCGTTTCTATGTTTCTGAGTACTTTGTACAGCTAACAGTCAAGAGGGAAGAAAGTAATAGACGAGGCATACGAAATAAAGAAACCCCAGTATAGCAAATTAGCAGCTGAGGCAGAACAGCGATACTGGAACACAAAGGTTGGTCCTGTGGAAGTTGGATATTTTGGATTTGTGCCAATATTAACAAACTAGTTGAAGTGCTATATAAATAAAAATGTATTATTATTATTTATTTTTACTTAAGGAGATAGGGATCTGCGGCAAAGGGCATAACACCATAGCCTGTGCATTTCTTAAATGCCTTTGAAAATCCCTGGATAGCTAGACCAGATGATTTGAAAAAAACATATTTTTTTAGATTCTATAATTAGACATGGCAGACCCACATCACGTGGAGTCTTTTGCCAAAAGATCCATAATAGACTTCGATCCAGTTCACTACCAAATCATAAATGCCTCTTGTCTTTGCTGATGTGTGGTTCACAAGTTCTCCCAGGTAACAAGATGGGGGTGGTTGTTTACAGGGGTTTTTTTCGCCAAAAGATCCACAATAGCCTTCGACCCAGGGCATGCGTCTTGTGGTTGCCATGTAACAGCCATTCCACCAGTTTGCTGTGGGCAGTGTGTGGGGCAGCCAGGTGGTGGGGGTGGTCAGGGCCCTGTATCCGTTGGCTTGATACTATGTCTGCTCTCTCTCTCTGCTCTGGCTCTGCTCTTGAATGCTGAGGTCTTTACTGCTTGGTGAACTGGCCCCACCCACTGCTAATAATATAATTTTGTTACATTTTAGGTTTGCACATTTCAACACCTTCACAAAACCTACATACACCAACACAAACATGCTTGCACACACACAGAGAGAGAGAGAGAGAGAGAGAGAGAGAAATATTGACAAGCAGAGCTCACTCTGCAGTGCCAAGAAGGGCACATGCTCTCCCTGTGAGCCCCAGCCGAGCTCCTCCTATGAAACAGTCATGTGGGAGTCAACGCGGGAGGGGTTTGTGCAACTGCAGCCCCTGTAGCCATGTGTTTACACAGTGACACTATCTGTCAGGAATGTACCATTAGAGCAAGGTGCAAACTATTAATGCTGAAAACATCATCGAAGACATCTTTGTTTAGATAATGAGCAGGTAACAAGAAATATGTGTTAAAGTCAATATTGAAAGCAAAAACTCTGCCGCTATTTCCCCAATGGAAGATGTGTATGGATAAAAAAATGTCCAATTAAAAAAAAACAAATAAATAAATTCTCAAAAGCAGTGTGTGATAATCACATACTTCAACATCAGCTGCTCCTAACCTAGCCTTAACTCCCCCACAGACACTTTTCCAACGCCTCAATGAGCCAGAACGTAGAGCAGCAGAGCTTTGGAAGGTGACACCGTGTGACACATGCCTCCTCACCGCTGAAACAGGCAGCACCTCTCTGCCGATGTTCCACTCTTTAAACACTAAAGAACGGTCTCCTCGCTCGGTACCACTTATCAACTTCAAGGTGATGGAAATGGCGCAGTGTTAACTCTACAAAGTACATAAGTCTCCGACGGAGAGACTCGCACACTTGAATGTGAGTCGGGAAGAAAGCGTTAGTGGAGATGAGGGAGGGGGTGTGCGGTTGAAGGTGACAGGCATGTGAAGAACAGCTTCTGAAGTGTCAGAAGATGGGCTAGGCTGATGAGGAGGAGGGGGTGGGAGGGGGGTGGCTGACGACACATCTAAGGCTCTGCCAGGACTTTTAAGTCAGGTGCATCACATCACCTCCATATTCGGTGCTGAGGCCCTCATGGGGAGCGGGAAAAGGAGAGGAAGGCAATGCGTGTGCTTGTGTTTACTTGACATGCTAAGCAAGTATGCCATTACAGGTGTGTTTGTTTGATAGGAGGTAGGGGAAACAGAAAGCAGAGAGAGCAGTAGGTGACGTGTGTGTGTGTGTGTGTGTGTGTGTGTGTGTGTAGCGAGAGAACTACAGACATGCATACACATTATCCCATATATTCATGTGTTGGGCATAGGGGGCAGACAGGTATAGGCAAAATGGGGAATAAAAAGAGCAGAAAAAAATGTGTACTATCTGCTACCAGCGCTGAGGATATTAATTATGTAGCACCGTCTTAATCACAAAAACTCTTGATAAAACACCAAGAGAAACGATTAACGCTAATAAAAACATAGGACCACCGTTCCTGGAAGGCGGCGAAATCGATGTCCGGCATGAGCTCGAGTACAAAACTGCTGCAGAGCAATCAATCCCTTTTAAGTTGTGTGAATCCAGTTCACTAGCTTAGCCTCGAGGCAGCTAGCCAAAAGCTTCAGCGTAGCCACCAGGGAGACAGGGGCAAGCCTTGTCAATAGAGGTTGTTTTCCATCAACTTTGTTCGTTAATCACCCGGGTCTTAATGTTCCTTCTTATCTGACAAGGGCTCCCCTACTCCAATATATCTGCTCCGCTCGGGCCTGAACAAACATCTACCTGCCGCTCGCTCTCCCGCTCTCTTGGAGCCGCGCTCATCCATCTAAGTACGTAGTAAAGGTCTTCATTACAGATTGTGTGGGTAAAGGGTTGGGGAGAGTTAGGCCTTATTGACGCCATCTCTATTGTCTTTTTTTTCTTTTCTTTTCTTTTTTTACACCCCTACCGACGAATGTAGGTGGAGAAAAAAACAAAAACTTCCCTTCAAAGTAATTACCTTCACTTCTATCCGCCTTCATGGTCAAGTCACTGCTAGCCTCGAGTCTTCACCAAGGCAATTAGACTGAGAAAGAACACATTTCCTGAAAAAGTTCCACTTGACTGAACAATAAGCAGCATACAAAGAAACTAATATGTTATCCGGGAGCTGTCTGAAGCCTCCCATTGACAGGGGTGGCAAAATAAAATAAAACCCTTTGGCCCCTCCACTCACAGTTATACTATTCTAATGCTAATGGAACACACCGTGCGAAAGGAGAGAAAAAAAAAGTGTTTTAATTCAGCTCGGGGCATTACTGCTTGTCCTTTCGGTAGGTTGTTCTTAACAACAAATATAAGGGAAACGCAGTAAGCTTAGGGACATGTACAATAAGCAGCAGTATCCCCGCAGGACATCGAACAAAACACAAGTTCAGAAAAAATATATATATAAAAAAAAAATCCAAATCTGTAGCCACCTGCTTTAAGCTGCCTCAATAATATGGGCCCAACGGAGCACTAATATGGCAAGTCGTAGAAAAGCACCTATTCACCGTATCCATCAGTGAAACCCCACAGCCGGGGTATGTGGGCAGGAGAACCGGAGAGAGTGACGCATATCGGGGTGTCCACCAGAGCAAATGGTTGCCTTTCCTGATGAGTTCCCAATCACTCTTCCCAGGCTCCCAAAGCCATGTCCCATGTCTCCGTGGCAACTATTTGGACAGCCAAATTGCATTATTTAGATTTGGGCTTTGAAATTGAGTTAAGGGTTCAGAAAAAAAAAACTCCCAGGGAAATGGATAGCTTCATAAGAGAAGGGAGGGTGAATGATATTGGCGTGCATCCGCCTCGTAATGTGTGCTATTCGTATTGTCTTCTGTTGTTTGTACGGGTAGGAGGAGGAGGAAGAGTGGAAGGCTCAGGGTCATATCCCTGGCCAAATGAGGCGCTTAATATAATCTAAACATATTGTAGCCAGGGGCATCTCGGCTCACGTCCACATCTCGTATTAAAATCTTAATTTAAAGATATTGCTGTTATATTAATTTCAGACAGGAAGTGATGGAACTATGCAGTCAATCAGCAGAGTGCAAGGGGAGGTCAGTCCGATGTGCTGCTGAACTCACCCTCAGCGTGGTTAACTCTGGCAGAAGGAAGGAAGCAGTTGTGATTTGGATATATTTCTTTTCCTACATTATAACAAGACAAACTTTTTAACATACCATCACTGTTTGGCAACACATCAACACAGCAACACAATAACAGAACAACATGAAATAACAAGCAAAAACTG
>JAVQIZ010080969.1:0-19869 GCA_036023535.2 Galaxias brevipinnis
CACACACACACACACACACACACACACACACACACACACACACACACACACACACACACACTCAGCTGCACAGCCAGGGGCTCGGGACAAGCACAGACAAGCCTGCACACATACCCACACACACACACACACACAGGAGAGAGGGGGGGGGGGGCAGTAGTAATGAATGAGTTTTAGCTGACTGAGGAAAACAAAGACAAAAACACACAAAGCTTAGTCACATGGGGCACTAACCAGCACCGGTCACTCCCTTGATAGAGTAAGGATTATCGAATGACAACTACTGCAACTAATACCACTACGACTGCTGCTGTGCTATTAGCTCAATCTAGAGTGAGATTATTAAGATGGCACTAGGAATAGGCTACTACATGACCACTATCATTTTAATATGAGCAAGAATACAAACAGAAAGGACCGCCCCGCTATTAGTAATATTACATATGAGTAATCTGTGTTTCTTTTCCCGCTAGTTACAGGCCAGGCAGAGGTCAAGACAGAGCCGAGGATGATGACATCACTAGGGTCACATAAATTCACACGAACTGTGTTACGTTTCCATAATCTGTATTTATAAACAAATATATAAATATATCTCAGAATTTTTTTTTTTTTTAAATAGCCTACTCAAATACTTAAATATTACAATTTAATTGCGTTTTTCAGTTTTAAATTGCATGTTAAAAATGGAAAATGGGAATAATGAATAAAGCATCCTGACCCTGCAGCCCTGTTTTGTTCATAACTGTGGAAAACAGTAGGCTATAGTTCAGGAAAAGCGTGAACGGAAATGAACTGATTATATTACACTGATAAGCTACATAATGATAATGACGGAGATGAAGATAGGTTGTAGTAGTACAATTATGATTATTACCATGTGATTTCTCTTGAGTACAAAACAGCTATTCAATCAATTGCTGCTGTGACGTAATCAGTGGGCCAAATCTCTTCATCTACATTTCGAGAGAGTTCCTCAACATAGTTAGGACTAGACAGTTATAATTAAAGAAAAACACATTTTCCATGACACTTTATGAATTACCTAATTAAAAGCCACATCAATTACTAACAGTCATCGGATTTGGCAATAAGTGCAGTAACCATTAGGGAAGGTGCGGAGGAATGTCGTGAAGTGAATAAACTATGGTCGGTTTTCGTTACTTACTTCAGAAAGTACTTTTGTCCGTTGGAAGTGTAGGCCATCTCCCAGCCCGGCGGTAGGGCCAACTCCTCAGCTACGTCAAACGACTGGTGTCGGATGTGTGAGTGGTGGACCGGACTAGGGGTCGGGGTCCCGGGAGTCCCGAGCTGCAGGGAAGCGGGTGAGGAGTAGGAGCGGACGTGCTGCACAGGCAACCGGGGCGGATGGCTGCCGGAGTCGGTGCTGGACTGTCTGGAGTGGGATCCGGAGTCAGGCTCCTTAAAGAAAGATTCCGGTAGATGTTTTTTCCGCCAGGAGCTCGGTTTGGGCTTCATTACAGAGTTAAAAAGGGCCTCAAGATCCGTGTCGGAGTCCTGAGCGACATGAATAACATGTTGGCCGGGCATGGGTTGGTGAGGAGAGCGGTTCATGTTGATTATTAAAAAACAAAACCGATCAACACAGAAACAAAGACAGACGGAAAGTTTTCAGCAGACAGCTCGGGCCTGTCAGAATGTCCTCCCTGCGCGGCGGTTCCCAAATCTCTCCCAGACACTCCTCTCTCCCTGCGAAAAAAAAACTTTTCTCTCCGTCCTGCCGTCAGTTTCGCCCCCAAAAAACTTTCCAACAGAAAAAAAAGCAAACCTGTAATAAGCCCCCCTACATTACAAAGTTGTTTCGATGTTTTCTCTTCGTCGCACCGACTTCTCCGCGTTGTTTTTTCCGCCAGTCCACAGCTCCCGTACTGAAGTTAGTAAACTAGTTTTCCTCCGACGGGGTGTCAGCGGGATTCATGAATATGAATGAGCTGATTAAGTGGGGGGACTCGGGGAGTGTCGAGACTACAGAACAGTCTTAAACAGGGTTAACCCATAGCCCACAAAAGTTTCCTGATGAATTTACCATGAGAAACAAGTTGTTTGAAAGAAAGCGGTGCTTTTTCGAAGTTCACTTGTTACTTTTTGTCCCGATAAGTTTCGGGAAAGAGTGCTAGACCAGCTTGTTCAGTTAGTCAATCTCAGCTGTCGCACTACGCCTGCCCGTTTCATTCAGGTCATTCCGCTGTGGGGTGAACAAAGTAGGCCCCGCATACACACAAGCACAAAACAATTTCAGGCCGTTTGAGGAGTGTCAGAAACGAAAACAAAAATAAAAACACAACATATTCAAGTCAACTGTTGCAATACTCTGTCAGAATGCAATTGTGTGAGTGCTTGCGAGAGACAGAGCGAGAGAGAGAAACAGAGGAGAGATGTTACTGCGTGTGTGTGTGTGTGTGTGGAGATTAACGTTTGTCTATGCTTTCAGTCACATCTTTGGTGTTATATTAAGTTTAGAATATATTTTAACCATCAGGCTCCTACATGACCTGAATTGAATAACATTTTCACTGATAATATAACTTTTAAAACACAACAGAATTCGTAAGCTCATCTGTCAAGTACAAAAAAAAAGAGGAAAGAGCGAAACATCTACCTGTCAGCACACTAACATTGGATAGTGTTTGACAAAACTCAACTCTTAAATTGGGGATTAAAAGGATTTGTTCTCTCTTCTAAATTATTTCCAATTCTAGAACTCTGTGAATGAATTAGATGTGGCCCTTTTTGAGCCCCATCATGTAATTGTTTTTATTTTGTCAGTGTTGTCTAATAATTCATTCGGAAGTTTTAATATTTAGTCGCTATAAAATCTGCTCTGTATTAGCTTTTTAGTGCTTCATGTTTTCTGTGATGTTGTGCCAACCTCCACCAGGATTTGGGTTCTGAGCTGCAGCTGTCCTGAAAAGGTCAGGTGTTCAGCAGGCACACGCGCCATGGTAACCGGAACCTTTGATGGAGTGGAACATGGCATGGTTCTACAACAATGTAACCCCATCTCCAAACCACAAATCAATACAATTCATGAAAATATATCTCAGAAACTTTCATCAATCTAGTTCTATAACTCGGACGTAACCAAATGCAGTACATTGGTATGCACTGTGCAAACACTTCATTTGGAAGACATGGGAGTCAACAAGTCACTGCCCAGAACAACGTCATAAAAGTGATCTTTGATTCACACAGAAAGTTAAGAAATAAGTTAACACTCTTCTTCTCGTTCAGGAGGAGTGATGGGAGGATAAATATACACACGCTCAGCGACTCACTCTGTTGTTAGGAGTCACACAGATAGATCTTTTTTTCTCATGCACACACACACACACACAAACGCATCTGTCAGAGAAAAACAGTTGACTCCCCATACACAGTCAGACACACACAGTCCCTCCCCCCACCCTGAGAAACCCACCTGTCTGGGCCTCCTTGACCTCGTGCTGCTATAGAAACCTCCCACACTGATCTGCCTGTCTGACTCTAGACTCACTGCATGTCTGTCTGTCTCTGTCTGTGTGTGTGTGTGTGTTTCCGACAGCCCCCTCTAAATCTGCACTTGGCACGCCCAAATAATCAAAACAAAATAAGAGATCTTGTGAATCTATATGATATGATATCCATGTATCTGTATTGCTGCCGGCTCTAGCAATAGCTTTAGATAGTGTACTCATTCTGAATAGGTTAGGTTGAATAGAGGCTACACTAAAGAAAATGCTGTTAGAATAGAATAGAATATACACATGAACTACATTTGTGTCAGAATTAAAACAGCAGTCGAAGTTAGATTGCATAAAGGCTATACACTATGTAATGTTAGGTAGGTAACTGGGTAATAATAATAATAAACTATGCAATGTTAGGTAGGGGTTAGGTAATGTTAGCTATAAGCTACATTGGCTAAACAGAGCGGAAAGGAAGTGACCTCAGCAGTACAGCTGCCGGCAGGAAGTAGCATCAGTGAGGCCACGACACGCTGTAGGAAACACCTTGTTCAGGTCCAGCTCAGTTCCTGGCAGCAGCTGGACTCATGTGTGACTGTGTTTCCCCCTATGACTGATTCTAGTGTTAACACTGTAGTGGAGATGATGGAATCAATCTCTCTCTCTCTCTCTGAAAAACCATTTCACTTCCTGTGTCTAAACGCAAAACAAAGGAGAGGAAACTGCAGTTAACAAATTTTATTTCAAGTCAGTTGATACTAGACTAAAGAAAAAGAAATAAAAACCTCATACACTCCTTTTGAATATATACTGTATATATAAAAGGCCACAGTATAAAAAGCATACAATAATTTGAGTACGTAACTCACTCATCGTGGTACTACTGAAGAGCAATGGTTCACAGTAGGACCTTGTTCATTAAGACCCCTTGACAACAGGGATATTTTCACAACACAAAAAGGTTTTGGGAACTGCATAAAAAAAAAAGGCAATACTTATGCATAGCAATAGTCATAAACATTTACGTATTTAAGTATTCATAAATTCTTTTGATTTGCATAAAACATAACAGTTAATACCAATAACCAACTAAAGAAACTAAATTAATTAAAACAACAATAGAGCCTGTCAAGATCAGCTTAGCTTCATGTAGCTTGGCTATCAGGAGGAATTGAGTCATCGCTCATTTTGTTTGGTTAATCGGCCTGTTTTTAGAAATGTGTCAATGGAATCAGCAAGGTAATAATTTAGTGGATTACTCTAGCTGCAGGTCAGTAGTCTATGTGCTGCATCAGTGCAGAGCTTTTCCCCTCTCTCTCTCTCTTTCATGATCCCTCAACAACCAGACACAAGCAACATCATCACAATAAACCCCCCAGTTGATCTCAGGTGAGAGCTGCCAGTTGAGTCCATTTCAAAACAGATCCAACACTAGCTCAACTAGAATGCATTGCAGACATAACTAAGGCTAAGACACTACCCTGTCACTTTCAAAAATGCTGATTAAATAATGCTGCGCATGTTGGCACATTATATCATGATAAAGTATTCTAGATTCTATGAATAACACACACCTTTCAGTATTGGTCTCAGTGCAAAATATTGATTAAAAAAATCACTGGGACTCAAGCGCAATATATAATTTCTTGATTTAAAAAGGCAGGCCATGATTAAAGAGTAACACCAGAAAATTTAAACAAACTGTTTAGCTTAAATAATAGCGATTAATAGGACTTGCCAGAAACTACATTGAAACTATTGTTGATGTGGTACATAAAGTACATCCATTGTGACACCACCGTCAAGTTTATGAGGGACTTAAAAAAAGAAAGAAAAAAAAGAGTGTCACGACATCAGTAGGGGACTAGAAAACCTATAGTTTAGTAACCTGGTACATGGAGTCAGCCACTACCATGTTTTACAAGACATGGAACCCTCTGAATGACTTTGCTATACTGACCAAAATGCTCTCCCTCTCCTTCAACCAATCCCATGGTTAGTTAGCTACGGCTACAACCGTGGCCATCCAACGCCACAGTGCACATTTGTGTTCTTGTTAGTAAGGTCTATACAGAGGGAAGGTATCCTCATTTAATTTCCCCTCACTGGCATCTTTTAACCATCTACTCAAACCATCGGACACTTTACAACGGGCCAAACTCTAATGTAGAGATTTCTCACAGGGCTCTACTTATGGGAAACCCTTTTTGATGTTACACAAGGATCTGGTTGTGGGTAACACTATTTGATGTTGCGCAAGATGCGCCTGGCGTGGTTGCTTTTGAGCGCGTCGAGGGCGCCCTCTAGTGAACTGATGAGGTGCAGCAGGGTGGCAGGATCGGTCTGGAGTACTCTCGCGCTCCGCTGCCCGTCGGAAGAAAGCTCCAAACGCATCGTTACCGTGGGAACCACCTGCTGGCGCAGAGCACGGCTCGCCAACTAGAAGGGAGTAGACAAATAGTTAGAAGATTATCACTGTTAAAACCATTTTGTAAACTTAGAACAGTGTTACTCTGTAGGAGCAGTAGCAGTTTTTCTCCACATTTCATGTTCCCACAGTACCAAAGGACCCTCGACGTTACATTGAAGGGGGTAAAAATTTGTATTGCACACAATGCCAAAATCAGCAAAAATCACAAACAAAAATAGCCAGCTGGCTAGTAAGAAACTCTTTCTGGTCATCGGCCTGCTTCTTTACTCCATAAATACACTCAAATTGAAGTTCAAATTAAATACAGGGGACATTCAAAAATAAGCGTAGGATCTTTCCTCTACACTTGGCATCTTATTGTTGAGCTTACCAGCACGTCCAGTCTCCACTCCAGGTTGCTGTAATGTGGCAACGCTGGGGTGAGCTGTGTTAGCGTGGAGCGGATCTCGGAGCGGTTGGCAAGGTACAGCTGCAGCAGAACCCCGTTCAGTTCCTCACTGAACCCCAGAACTAGCACCGAGTCCTGGAAGTCAACCTCCGAGATCTACAACAAAAACACAGACACAGCATACACTGTCTGTGAGTAGACCTTAGATTGTAGTTTCTAAATGGTAGCTTGTGCTCCGATGGAGAAAAGTGTGAACGTCAATCCATCCCATGCATCTGACAGATAAGATGCATCATGTGCAGAGTCGCTCTGTTGAGGACTGCCTGATGCAGGGTTTTGCATGGGACGGGCCATATAAACTGTGTTTTATTTTTATATTTCCCTCCATGTAAACTTCGAGATGCTGATCTTTGGCATCAGTTCAGTCAGCCAACCCTGCATAAATAAAATAATATTGTGTGCGTGTTCCAGAATGCATTCTTACCATTAGTTTTGAGCTCTCTGTCAGCAAGTACATTAACCCTTCCACGCCATGTTGAATCGTCTCAACGGCAACACCCAGCTTTCCTGCAACACACAAAGCTTATCTCTAAAGTCATAATAACAGCATTGCACTGTCTCGGAGATACTATCTCTGGGTTAGGTAAGTAATTCATTCCATACGGGCAGCGCCTTCGTAGATTTTAGGACTGGCTCCTTTCCGCAAGAACTCAACAGCTATACGCCCAAACTCTCCCACCACTGCAAAAGAACAAACAGGTTTAAACACACCCTTTGAGGCTCACAACTAGGTAAACATTCCATTATCCCCCCCTAACACGTTACGCTAGCAGACGAATATGATTCAACGATTTAGCTTCCAACGCTCACCAATCAGTGACAGTGTAAACAAGTTTGTGTACCTGCGGCATCCACTTGTAGAAGAAACGATAAGTGCTCCTTGTGCTCGTCTGATAATACCAGCAGCATAATTACTTACAGCTAATTAACGTATATATAACAAATAATATTTATTCCAATTTCCTAAAACCATTTGGCTAGCTTAACGGCTCAAATAACCGAGAAAGCTAACAAATGAAAGTCACATGACCATCATGTGGTCCGCTACACATAAATGGTCGAAGGAAACAATATCGGTGTTTAGTTCCACACACTGATGAGCTTGAGCAACAGGGGCGGTTTATATGTTGTCTGTCCAAACAGCGTAATGTGAGAAATTGAAGAATCACACGCTCTAATATGGAAAACATTTATTATGTATACAAAAAATATTTCACTTGTAAGGGTATTAAAAATCAATAGTACTCACACAGGCATTTGGCATGCTCTCTCTCCCCTCCCCCCAAGGTAGTGAGTGGCTAAGTAAGTCATTGGTGCTATGGCTCATTATTAATTCACAACTTAAGTTTGAATCCATGGTATAAGTGTTGCCACGGAGTTGAGGTACATTACCCCAACAGCAGGACGTATAAAACATAAGAGGATATGCTAAAGGCCAAGGTTACTTTCTTAACTCCGCTGGTCTCAACATCTTTCTGACTCGCCTGAATGATCAAATTACTGTTTTTATGACGCATACTGACCCGACACCATGTTAGTTTGATGCATTGGCCTTAATTGACCATTGCCTTTGGTGTCTGGCGCCTGCTAAGCTGTTCTACACAGTTCTGAGAAAAAAAGTATATTTTAAAGTATCAGAAATGACTGCCATTTATACAAACACTTAGCCTGCCATTACACCCACCCTGATAGCATGAAAAACAAATTAAATGTAAACCAATTGATTACATTTACAAATGAACCTATCAACATAAGAATATGACAATGCAATGCACTGTATTTAAAGACACAAAAAAAAGACAAAAAAGAAATTCTGTTTCCCAAAACAATTATTAAAAATTTGAGGCAACTTGTGCATCAGTTCATTTCAAGATAGATGGCTGATAAGCATCGATAACCCAAACTCAATGCTTCATTACGTCATTATGACAGTCTAATCAGGTTAACAGAGGCCCCGCCTACATTCATTCAAGGGGGTGGGGCTTACTCTGCTCCTCATCCGTTCAATAAAAATAACTGATTTAATTTTCAACAATCACACTTGTTTGAGAAACATCATTTTTGAAAAGACAGAAGAAATATGTGTGATATATAAAATCCAAATATTTATATATATAAAAAAAATCTAATGATTTAATACCTCAACAATGACAGCGTCAGACCAATCACGCAGAAGAGACAGATGAATGGTTTACTCCAACTGATTTAAATCATCTTTGGTTTTTTGGATAAACAATCTGGTCCTATGCCTTATCAATACGATGACCTAATCAGTCAGTTTCTACTGACTTTACACTTTAGACAAAATCAAGGGCATCAACCTACATCAAATCTAACACACCCTAAACTGTCTCTTCTGCGATAATCTGACCTGTTCTACAGACAGTGGGCATGTTTGATATCCACTCCTGTCCAGCCAGGCAGTTCAGGGCAGATCTCTTTAGTATGAGGCTCGGTGTGTGAGGTGCTGTAGAGATCTACCCCTGCTTGCAGCTTAACTTGACTGGAAAAAAGGGCTTTCGGGGGCAACAGGGGCAACACAGGTTATATTCCTTATTATTTCCTAATTGAATGCGACCAGAGTTACACCCCTAATGCTTCCTGGAATGCTCCTTCATGTGATTTCAAACAGACCCAACTATCTTACAGGCGCTAACGTTATTAACGTTATCAGTTAAAACATTCTAGAACACATGATTGGAAGATAACGTGGCATGAATGAGCGCCATAGCTATTTCCTATGTTGCTTAATGTGACGGCAGCAGTCATCGTCATCTACAGACATCGACCGTTGAGATCGATTATGAATTGTATCCATCTAAACCCTTAATCCAAGTTTTCTGCATTGCCTCAAAGCTTGTTACATGAATCATCCATTATTTAAAAGATGCAGTGTGTAAGTCCAGAAAATTGGGCAAGAATTTGAATCACAACAGTCCAAAAAGCCAACCTGCTAAGACATGATCGTTAGCTAGGTAAGGTAAGGGCCAAATGCTCTGATACAGCCGTGCTTTTAACCAGGAGTGTGCACGCAGGGTGTCTGACAGGCAGGTAGCCATGCCTCCTTCCTTGCAACCACTGTCCTGATTGGTTAGTTTTTGGAGGGCTTCCAAAGATTTTTGAGGCTGAATACAAGACCTAGGGCACTTCTATAGAGTGCATGTTTTCTCAGAACATTTGATTTACTGATATCTGCCAGGAGGTAGATAAACGTAAATATTAACTCTACAAATATTATTTTTGCTAGAACCTTAAACTTACATACTGCACTTTTAATTTTTCAAATCTGCAGAGAATGCAAAGAGGTGATAAGAGTAGGAGAGGTTAGAGATTAATCTTGTCAGCCTGATAGGGAATTATAAAAAAATGTCATTATGAGCAGTTGATTGACACTGGTGGTTCTACAGCAATGCTTTCATGATTAAAAAGTTTAGCTTTTTTTACCTGCACTCCCTTATATGGGCGTACCACAAATCGAGCCAAGCCAATAGAAAGGAAAACACACCTTGGCCCTTTAGTGTGATGTCATAGACCCCACCTTCTGTTACAAAACTCTGAATCTAAGGCCATGTCCACAGGTAGCTGGGTATTTTTAAAAACCGAGGTATTTCTCCCTCGTTTTAAAATAAAAATCCCCGTCCACACGAAAACGCAAAAAAAAAAAAACGCTGTCAAAAGAACGCCAAACCATGTTGGCCAATCAGAAGCCTGAGAAAAAAAAAATGCATCTGAAGTTACCAAGGCAACCGTTGACAGCTGACAAGGACATATCGGTGCACACTCTGATGTAACAAAGGAAAAACCTCCGCCTTTCAATATTATTGCTGTCCACACGCAAACACTGAAAACCGTGTTTAAAAAAAAAAAATCCACCCTGGCCGGCGTTTTACAAAACCTCCAGTGACCGAAAACGCAGTTTGCGTGTGGGCGAAAGGCCACATCGGATAAAAAAACCCCTCAGTTTTCAAAAATCCCTGGCTACGTGTGGACAGGGCCTAAAGCTCATGTTGTTTCCTTTTAAAACAATAACATCAAACTTATAATTTAATTTCAACAGCATGATTATCTCTCTGACTGAGAGAGGCAGTGAGCCTGGCTGGGGGGGGGGGTCAAGGGTCAGGTATCTACACAGCATCAGGATGGGCTGACATCGCGTCAACTCCAGGCAGTTTACGCCCATCCCTGTGTTATATAGAGACTATCTTAGCATCGTCGTCACCACAATGGGATCTGAGGTGTGCGTTTTTTTTAATTGAGTGTCCAAAGTTAATTTATAAGCAGGTCTGGCGTTGTCACGGTTACCAGTTCGTTAAAATCCAGGTCCTTTAGTCACTGGCTTAGAAATATGAAGAGACAAACACATAGAAAAATATCTTGATTGGCTCTTAAAAAAATAAAAAATAAAAACGAGCCAAGTTAAGAAATAGCTAAAAGGGCGGAGTCATCACATGATGGAACACTCTCTGGATCCTCTCTTCCTTCCCTGTATGGTGGGATGAAAGGAAGGAATGAGAGAAAGACAGGGAGAGATAGGCAAGGGATGGAGAGAGGTTGCATTAGTCGTACCAAACATTACACTTCTTTCTTTCTGACTTTCTCCTACACCTAATGACATGGTTTCCACTGTAGAGCCCATGCACATGGCATTTGATTTGGCATCTTTACTATCAAACAAAATAAGTACAATATCCAACTTTTTTAATTCACTAAATAATTTTCCCCGCCACAGAAAAAGTGAGTTTTGTTTAATATTGGAATTTTTTTTGTTTGATTCTAAAGAGACAAATCTAAGTCTAAGTCATTCAAACATACCAATAGCAATGCGGTCTTTTGAAATACCAATTTCATATGTTTACAATCATATACAGCAGAATCTTCCTTATTATAATTTTGGTCAAATTTTACAGCAAGTTGAAAGCACAGTTTAAGGCTGGATTCCGATTCAAACTATTAAGAAGACTTAAGTAAACAGACTGACCTCTCCTCCTTCCTCGTCCTCCTCCTCTTCATCGTCCTCCTCTTCTCCGTTCTCCATCTCTACCTGGGTCCTGGTGACGGTTCTCCGAGCCACCTCCTGGTCACACAGGGGTACTGCAGCGTTAGGACACCGCAATATACTGTACAACTACATACACACACACAATTACATACAAACACACAACTATATACTTATACACAATAACACTGAAAACACAGACAGCAATATATAACACAGAACTAAAAAGTAAACACAAAGGTATGATTGGTCAGAACTTCCACATCCCTGTCAATCGGGCGACTGCATTACTGGGACAGGAGGCACTTGGGTATCAGGAAGTCAACTTTTAACAGAAACACGATCCAATACTTGGGACTCGACCAACGGTTGGTGTGTGTTTGTCTCTTGCAAAGATCAACATCACTGTTAAAACCCTTTCTTTTAAAACACGTAAGGTCACCCTGCAATTTATCTAACCGACTTCCAAATACTGGCTGTTCCTTTAAACATAGCCTCATCTCTCTCCTCCCCTAACTTCTCCTCTCCTCTCTCTCTCACCTCTCCGTCAGAGTTAACTAGGGCGGTGATGATGTCATTTCCTATCCCCCAGGAAGCTTGGCTCTTCCACAGCAGGTCGGAGGGGGGGCTGTGAGCCACTCCAGCGTCCGCACCCCACACCTGAACACACACACAGACACACGCACACGCACACACACACACACACGCACACGCAAACGCACACACCCACACATTATTCTTCTGTTTTCTTAAAACTACAGAATACTAAAAGTTAAATAACTTAAATGATATTTTATGGGTTAGTGGATATTATTATTATAACATACAGTATATTATTAGGTTATTTTATGGTCTTACTGTGACAGTCCGTCCAGTCAAGGGTTAGTAAGTTAGTTAGTTAATTGGTTGGTTATTTAGTCAGTACTGTAGTTTGTTTAAACAGGACTCTTACTGTGAAAGTCTGTCCAGTCGTGGGTTAGTTAGTTGGTTGGTTATTTAGTCAGTACTGTAGTTGGTTTAAACAGGGACTCTTACTGTGACAGTCTGTCCAGCCTTCAGGTTGTATTTAGGAGAGAACTTGTAGACGATCTCCTCTCCTCCATCCACCTGTCTCATCAGCCTCCAACTGCCTAGAGGTTGGTCCTACACACACACACACACAAAACAATTAAATACAATAAATCTCAGCATATTACAGTGTTATGGACACTAAGATATCAGAAAGTATTTCATCTTATGCAGGTTTGTGTGTCTTCCCTGTGTGCATACATGTTCAGTTCAGTTAGCCAGGTCAACAGCAGTGTTGTCCTTATGTGTGTGTGTAGTGTGTTTGGCTAGGTAAGTCCGTAGAGTCTGTCTCTTTAATGTGTGTATGTGTGTGTACCTTGCCGGTGTTGCTGGTGAGGGTGTGTGTGTCTGTAGTGTGTGTGTACCTTGTCGGTGTCATTGGTCATGGTCACTGTGTGTACCTTGTTGGTGTTGTTGGTGAGGGCGTGTGTGTGTTAGTGTATGTTAGAGTGTGAGTGTATGCACCTTGTTGGTGTTGTTGGCAAGGGTCACACTGTGTGTGTATATGTGTGTGTGTACCTTGTCAGTGTCATTGGTGAGAGTCAGTGTGTGTGTGTGTGTGTGTGTGTGTGTGTGCACCTTGTCGGTGTCATTGGTGAGGGTCAGTGTGTGTGTGTGTGTGTGTGTGCACCTTGTCGGTGTCATTGGTGAGGGTCAGTGTGTGTGTGTGTGTGTGTGTGTGTGTGTGTGCACCTTGTCGGTGTCATTGGTGAGGGTCACAGCGTTGCCCTCCATGTCCGTAGGGGAGATGGTGACGCTGCCACTGGCTGTCGCTTCCTCTGACATCAGCAGCTGGCCTGCAGGCCCCGCCCCTTCCTCCTCGTCTATCTGAACAGTCATCAATCAATGTAAAAAATCAATATATCCATCAATCAATTCCAACCCCAACCCAGAGTGAACGACAGCTCTGCCTGTTAGCGTGCACTGACCTCCACACGCTTCCTCTTGACCCTGGAGGAGGAGGAGGAGCCTGTTGACCGGGAGACAGTCACTCTGGAGGAATGGGGGCTGGGCGACAGCTTCAGTCTGAAAGGCAGAGGGGGGAGAGAGAGAGGGAGGGGAGAGGATGGACAAAATAGGGCATTACCTCTCTATAAGCGTCCTAGTAATCATATTACATTGAAACATCTCATTCAACAGGACTACATGTCCCAGAGATCATCACTCAAGACTACAAGCCCCAGAGGCAGTGGGCGGGTGTGTGTGTAAGGCTGGTATGTCAGGTATGTCAGCAAATGTAAGCTTGATAAAAAAACGTTTCACTAGAATGGCATGTCTCATCCTACTAAGTGTGTGTGTGTGTGCGTACCTGCCCTCTCTCCTAGATGTCTCAGTGTGTCCGTGTGTGTCTACATGTCCTCATCAAGGCTGTTTTCTCTTTGCAGTAGTTTGTGGTAGGCGTTGAATCTGTGTGTGTGTATACCTGTTCTCCTCCCCCTTCAGTAGACCTGTGTGTGTGTGTGTGTGTGTGTGTGTGTGTGTGTGTGTGTGTATATGTGTACCTGTGCTCCTCTACCTCCAGTAGATCTGTGTGTGTGTGTGTGTGTACACCTGTTCTCCTCCCACTCCAGTAGACCTGTGTGTGTGTGTGTGTGTGTGTACCTGTGCTCCTCTACCTCCAGTAGATCTGTGTGTGTGTGTGTGTGTGTGTGTGTGTGTACCTGTGTTCCTCTCCCTCCAGCAGTTTGCGGTAGGCGTTGATCTCCATGTCCAGGGCCAGTTTGACGTCCAGCAGCTCCTGGTACTCGTTCAGCTGCTGGCTCATCCTCTCTCTCATTTCGTTCATCTCTCGTTCCTTCCCCTCCATCCCACGTCGATACTTCTCTCTCTCTGCCGACAACGCCTCCTCCAGCTCACGCACACGGCTCTCAGAGGCAGCAGACTGACACACGCACGCACGCACGCACACGCACACGCACACACACACACACATTAGTATCATCTATGAAGTGGACTATGCAAACATTGAGCTCTTGATCAAATGTATGACATGTGTGTGTGAGAGATGTGTGTGTAGGACATGTTTGAGAGAGAGGTGTGTGTATGACATGTGTGTGTATGACATGTGTGTGTATGACGTGTGTGTGTACCTGTTTCTGCAGTGCTGCCATCTGATAGGACAGGCTGTCGATCCTCATGCGGGCCTCCTGTAGCTCCTCCCTGGCTGTGGTGACGGCCGCGTCGTTCAGGTCTGACGACACCTTGGCGTTCTCCAGCTGGAGGAAGAGGAGGGGGAGGAGGAGGAAGAGGAGGGTTAGAGAGGGTTACAGAGTAGCTATAAGGTAAGGAGAGTTACCATGCAGCACGTGCTTAACTGTGCAGCATGTTACATGTGCATGTGTGTATTACTGTTTAACGTGTGTGTGTGTGTATGTGTCAATGTGCAGCTTGTGTGTGTGTGTGTTATTGTTCAGCCTGTGTTTGTGTGTGTGTGTTATTGTTCAGCCTGTGTTTGTGTGTGTGTGAGTGTGCGTGCGTGTGTGTGTTATTGTTCAGCCTGTGTGCAGTGTGTGTGTGTGTGTGTGTTATTGTTCAGCCTGTGTGCAGTGTGTGTGTGTGTGTTATTGTTCAGCCTGTGTGCAGTGTGTGTGTGTGTGTGTGTGTGTGGGTGTGTGTGTTTACCTTGGCCTGGAAGGTGTTGCTGAGCTCCTCCTTGTAGAAGCCCACCTGCTCCTCATGCTGTCTGCGGAGGTCCTGCAACGCTGCGGCCAGCTTGAACTCATACTCCTGCTGGACGCCCGAGTCCACCTCCACTACCCTCCGGTCCTTGCGCCGCCGTGTCTCACGGACCTCCTGGAGGCACGGAGGCACAGAGGCACAGAGGCACAGAGGCACAGAGGCACGCACGCACGCACGCACACACACACAGAGTTATCATTGCAGTAGACCTCAGCAAAATAACTTTAATTGTTAATTCTGCTAGACACACACACGTCCACTTTCCCTATAAAGCCACCCACCCACCCACACCCACAACACACATCCACCCCCACACACCTCTTCAAACATGCTCTTCCTGAACTGCAGATCTTCAGTCAGACTTTGGCAGCGGTTCTCCAGGTCCACGCGCATCAGAGTCTCCGCCTCCAGCTGGCGCTTGGCAACTGCATGGCTGTCTTCCGCCTGAACGCAACACGGTAAACAACAACAAAGTCAGAAACTTTGTAAACAACATAGATAGAAAGTACAGAGTGACACACTGACTTGTGTATGTTAACGGGCCACGGACCAGACAGACTGATTGTATTGACAGCAAGTCAGGATCCTTTGAATTAATTCACTTTATTATTATTTTTGGCTAGCAGGGTCTTGGTATTGACTGTATATATTATGAATGTGTGTGTGTAGTCGGTGTACTGTGTGTATGTGTGTGTAGCGGGTGTTTTGTGTGTGTGTGTGTGTGTGTGTGTATCGGACACGGACCTTGTCCAGCAGGGTTTTTGTGTTGACTGTGTATTTTCTCACAATATGTGGGTGTGCATATGTTCTGACTGTGTGTGTGTGTGTGTGTGTGTGTGTGTGTGTAGCGGGCCGCAGACCTTGGCCAGAAGGGTCTTGGTGTCGTCCAGCTCGGCGGCCAGCGACTGGTTCTGACCCAGAGCCGTAGAGAGAGATGCCTCTCTCTTGTTCAGCTGGACCTCCAGGTCCCGGGACCGGGTCAGCGCCACACTCAGCTCCCCATCCCGCTTCTTCAGACTGCACACGGAGAGAAACAACACAACGAGGTAAACACACACACACACAAAGAGATACAAACACACAGCAACACATAGGCATAAAGGTTTTTAGACAGACAGACAGAACAGTCACACAGATACAGATAGATAGATACACATACACACACACACACGCACTGATTAACATACACAGCAACATACACACAATAAGGCTTTTATTTAATGATATTTTCATTGGACATCAAACAAAGGCAAAAAAAGAAATTTTTACAGCAGTAAAAATGACTTAGCAAAAGCTAAACAAAGAAGACAGCAAAAGTCTACAATGTCAGTGTCAAGCAAGAATTTGAAGGCAGACTAAAAAGGAAATTGTTTTTAAAACAACTGACTTTCAGCCAGCGGGCAAAGTCTACCAGCCAGTGAGTGAAAAAAAAAAAAGAAAGAAAAAAAAATAGCGGCAACTCAAGCCGTGCAAACCACTCCTGCTTCCCCTCCACTCAGCACAGGAAGTGGGCGTGTGCTACGGCCCAAGATTTCCTGTCTCAAACAGTTACCTAGCAACCAGTCATGTCAACAAAGATCAACAGACACTAAAGAAGGGCATAAAGGCATGAGTTAACCCCCCTTGTGGTGACTTTGTAGCGCTGCATGCCAACCTGCCCCCCAAGAGAAAAGAACTCCTCTCTGCTTAAAAACGTAATATTGAAGGCATATATGTAGGACACTAAACAGGTATCTTAGTCTTAGGATATATGCAATGAGACAAATTTCTATGTGAACAAACGACATCAGTTTCTCCTTGGTTTTGTCATGTCGATCAGTTTCTAAGCTTGCCAGCGTGCCCACTGCCCCTAGTTAATAGGCTTAGTGAGCAGATAAAGTGCACTACTAGTTCCGGGCTTAACTAACACCCAGTTAACCAGCCCCACTACCCCCCAAACCCCATCTGCCAGCGTGTGTGTCTGTCAATGTGTATCTATGGGTGGTGTATCTATGGGTGTGTGTGATTGTCTATTTATCTATTGTGTGTGTGTATCAATCAGTGTGTCTATCTGTGTGTGTGTGTGTGTGTGTGTGTGTGTACCCGCGGGTAGCCTCCTCCAGCTCAGAGTTGGCCTTCCCCAAATCAATCTGGAGGCGGGCTCTCTCCCGGGCGGTCTCGTCCAGAACACGACGGGCGTCCGCTAGCTCCGCCTCGTACAGCGTCTTGATGCCCGTCACCTAACACACACACGCGCACGCGCACACGCACACACACACACACACACACGGTTAGAGCTAGATGATGGAGTTAACATGGAACAGACAATAAAACACAAGCGGACAGTAGTTGAACTCATTGACTGACACTCACTCCCACACATCCACACTGAAGTTAGGTGGAGGACAGTTCACCTGGGCATGTATCCTTATTCAATGAGTATATCATTGAACTGACACACACACACACACACCTAATAAATGTAGAGGACTCGTTCTTTGAATGGAGCAGAGTGAGGCATGTCACAAACCATCATGTTTACATTCTCTGTTAAAAGCTCAGCCCCGTGCTGTTGATGTTATGAAGTCACTGTATCTCTCGTCCAGCCTGCTCTCTTCATAGAACCACTCCCCAGTGTGGGACCGTAGAGAGACGGGAGACCAGCTTACTTTGAACGCCACTATAAACAACCCTCCCTCTCTCTCTCTCTCTCTGACCTCACCTCATCTCACCTTAACTTGACCGACTGTTACCCATCAGGCTGTTGACTGACAATGTGTGAGAGGAACAGGTGATAGGCTGGTGTGGATGTACTAAGCTAGCCTAGGCCTACTATAACCTGAGTAGAACCCCCAGTGAGGTGTTAAGTCTTTCACCCCCCTTCCCTTCTCCCCCTCTCTCTATCCATCCATCCATCCATTCATACGAGCTGTAGTGTCAGCCGGTTATTATCCACATATCTCTCACACTGATGATGTGGAGAGGACGAGGACAGCTCCAGCTGTGTTTGAGGAGAGGTTGGTTATGTTTGCTTTTCCTCGTGCAGCGAGCTGACAGCCCCCAACACCCCTAGTCATTAAGTCACAGCCAGGCATTAAAAATATTGTCCTTCCCCAGTTATGAACCGAAGGGCAAAGACAAATAAAAAAAATAAAAAAATGGGTGGTTTGGTTTCTCTTTAAAAACTTGTTGCATAGACCAACTTACTCTTGGACATTAATTTATAGTCCTGTTTGTTTTCTACTAAAACGGCAAAGTTACCAGTCTCTCAATGTTAGTAGTCTTATTCAACAGAGTATTACATCTTAAGCAACAGGGCACTAAGCACGCAGTGTGTCCAAACAGATCTGGATTATAGCCCAACCACCTGATGAGCCACAATTCTGACCAATGATTAAGATCAACGATCTTCCAATACATACACAGAAACTAAACTTGCTCCAGTTAGAGGTCAGTTGAACAACATTTGTTTGATATACTCCCATGCCTTGCGCAAGCACTTGAGGCAGGATTTTAGAAAATGACACACCCAAGCCCAAGGTCATTAAAACTGCCAAAATGGTTCATAAACAAATTAAACTACAGTAGTTCACACAAGAGAACCACTGTACAACAAATTTGTATTGTAAATTAAGTTTAGAAAGCTCGTATGCCTATTTACTCAACTCTAACAACAACTTTTATTCAAAAAGTCTCACTCAAGCCAAAATGTTGAATAACATTGTCTGAAGCTTTCAAAACAGCGAAGCACACCCAGCAAGTGGACTATCCCACTTGCAACCGCGGGAGTTAGAAGTAGGTGTTCCACTAATCAAGATGTCTACTACTACGGACTGTGCTGTGCCAGGCGGGACGTTTCGATGATATGCAGGCGGGATTTCTCGAGCCAAGGTTCATAACAAGACCTACAGTGAAAATGTTTCACTAGCCAACTTTTGAAACAAATAAACAAAAAAATCAAAAATGACATAAATAAAATATTTAACACCGATTATGTCCTAAAAACTAATATCAAATGAATTGTTGCCTCTTCACACTATTACGCGAAACATTTTTCTATGCAGCATTTAAACATGTTCTCAATTGGAAATCTTTTTTTACTGTAACATTGCATTACTTTGGCAGGGTATGGCTAGCTAACGTTAATCACCTCTCGCGTGGTGACTTCCTCCTTCTCCGATACCTTCACCATCAACCGGTCATTTTCCAGCTCTAGGGAGCGCACCCGGTCGATGTAGACGGCCAGTCGATCGTTCAAGTGTCCAAGTTCCTCTTTCTCCTGCAGGCGTGAGATGCGTGTAGGAGACAGCGGGGTAGCGGAGGCCGGCCGGCCGGACTCGCGACTAGGGGTTGCAGTAGCCATGACGATTTAGGTTTCCCTCCTCGCTACACTTCAATCTTCTACTCTCGGGTTTACGGAGGGCCGCGTGCACTACTCCTCTAGTCAATCTACCGAAAGCTAGAAGTGTTTCTCTATTTTATTTTGTACAAACAAACTGCACGCGCTAAAATTACAAAATTGCACAGCCTGATTGCAGCGGTTCCCATGTAAATTTTACCCACTATGTTTGAAAGAAGTCAAGGCAAGATGGCGGAGTTGGTTTCACGCGGACCCCGCCAACAGGAGAGTTGACTGGTATCGCACAACGCATTATGGGTGGTGTAGTTATGGAATGAGATTTGTGCCAAAAGTCTACAAAAGTAAAAACAAAATCCACAAACAAAAAAGAAGATAACCAAATGCAAAAAAAGAAAATCCAAAAGCAAAAAAAAAAAATCCAAAAGCAAAAAAAGACAATCCAAA
>JAVQIZ010080995.1:0-10753 GCA_036023535.2 Galaxias brevipinnis
ATCCAATGACACATACTCTCAGAGACACACATTAACCGCGGTTTTATATTGAAAATAATTATTTTATATATATATATATATATATATATATATATATATATATATATATATATGAAAAAGTGATTATTATATCTATACCTATGGAAGTGAATTAGTTGTTTAATGTTCCCATAGAGTGTGCTATATGTGCTGACTCACCGCCTTGGTACACTGCACGTCTTTCCCCAGCAGCCAGTTGAGCTCCAGGTTGCCCTCGCCCTGGTAGCAGGACTGCAGGCGCTCCTTGATGCGGGCGTTGACGTCGCGGATGGCGAACACGCAGAGCGCCGAGTCGTCGGGCGGCCGGTGGAACTGCTTCTGGCCCTTGGAGAAGACGGCGAACAGCACGTCGGCCTGGGCGCTGACGTTGAGCGAGGCCGCCAGCACGGCGCCCGGCTTGCCCAGGTAGGCCGCCTGCAGCAGCCGGTACTCCACGCCGTTCCTCACGCAGCCCACGGGCAGCGACACGTACGAGTGGAACTTGTGGTCGTCCTTGCAGAGGCGCACGATGCGCGAGGTGTAGAAGAGGTCGCTGGGCGAGCCGCCGGACGACATGCCGTTGTCCGGCGTCTCGGGCTGCACCGTCAGGAAGTAGACGAAGCCGCCGCTGGCGAAGCCGTACACATAGTGGATGTCGAAGTGGGACACCAGCGCCAGCGTGTCCGACGGGATCTTGATGAGCGACGACACAAAGTCCGTATGGAGCTCGTAGTCCAGCATGGCCGAGGACTCGGGGTCGCGGGGCAGCTTGCGGCTGGAGATGGTGGGGAAGTAGTCCTGCTTGCCGTCCACGGCCGTGCCGATGAACAGGGTGCCGTCCTGGCCCTGTGAGGGCACGATCACCCCGTACATGGTGCCCGTCTGGTTGACGCTGGACAGGTAGTGCTCCTTCTTGTGGGAGGGCTCCACCAGGATGAAGAGGTCGTCCAGCCGGAGGAGCTTGCACACGCCCTGGTATAGGCTGCCGCAGGCCAGCAGCCGGTTCTGGGAGTAGTCGATGAGCAGCAGCTTGTTGACGTTGTTGGTGGCCACCAGGGGCTCGGAGCAGGGCTGGACGATGAGCGGCGGGTAGCAGGCCTTGTTGTCGTCCTCGGGGCCCGTGTCGTGCGACACCAGCAGGGTGAGGTTGCCGGAGAGCTTGTAGACGCGGTTGACGGCGCCGATGTAGAGCGCGCCGGTGGCCTGGTGCACGGTGAGGTGGTTGAAGGACCACTCGCGGCGCTCCGGGTGGAAGCTGGGGAAGGCTTGCTGTCCGTCGCTGACCGCCGGGAAGGCTAGGAGCCAACAGGCTAGCAGGAGGAGCACTGCTCCCAGGTGAGGCCTCAGTGGTAAAGTCCTGCTTGAAACCCGCTGGCCCTTCATGTCTAAACAACCGGGGCCGCGAGGCAAGAGCGATAGCAGGAAAAAATGGAGGTGGGAGAAAGAAGGAGGAGGCCTTCCTCTTTTGTGTTTCTCGAGGGCTAACGGTTAGCTGGCGTCGTCACGGAGATCTTCACATGTTTCTGGAAGGGGAAAGAAAGAGAGAGAGGGAGAGAGAGGGAGAGAGTTAGATTTAGAGGACACTTAACTCACACCCTGTCAATAGGAAAGTGTTCTCTAGTGATGCTAGGGGGCTTGAAAACAAAGGGTCAGAGTTCACCCCTCAGCAAGGCAGCGAGCTCCGGCCTGCGGAACGAGGAGCATGCGCTCGGCCACAAACAATAGGAGGAAGCCATTAGTCTGCGCATTCCAAAGGAGTAGCTGGACGAGGGTGCCAGGAACAGTCAGCGAGTTACCGAGCCGGAAATGAACGGGACCCGAGACACAGACAACGCAGCGCTGGGCCACACGTGGTCTCTTAGAAGCCCATAAAGGAGGCAGTAAACACTGTGGACACTTGAGTGAATCATCACTCCGAGTCTTTCTAACATCGCCGAAAAGAAAAATCTCCCCAGTCGCCCTTAATCTACAGTTAAAGGAACGCATTATTTCCCTGAAGGCCGAAAAATTAAAACAATTTTTTTTTTAGATCTTGTAATTGTAAACATAAAAAATGTATGTTTACACATCAACATTTAGGAATGTTGTGTAGTGCAGCAATGAATATTAATACGTAAAAACAGACCTCATCTCTATGAATGCATTTAAGAGCCACGTTATTATTGATGATCAAACGACTGCTTCATGTGTAAATTGTTAGATGAGGCAGCTGCACACTATTATGTTGCTCATCATCACCTGACAGTATACTCTCAGAGCAGACAATCTTAGTGTTAAAGATGCATCTGCATGACGCTCATTGCTAACTCTCTGCTATCTAACAAGGCCCACCACTCACTCTCTCTCTATCTCTCTCTCACTCTCTCTCTATCTCTCTCTCATTCTCTCTCTTTCTTTATTTATATTTCTCTCTCTCTCCCTCCCTCCCTCCAACTCTTGATCTCTCTCACACGCTCTCTGTTTCTCCTTCTCTCTCATTATTTCTCTCTCTCTCTCTCTCTCTCTCTCTCTCTCTCTCTCTCTCTCTCTCTCAAAAATTAACAAACCTCTTTTCCAAACTATATGTGAAAAAATACATCAAGGGAAGGTCCGCAATTTATGTAACTATGCTCCGGCTCACGTCTGCAAAAGACCCCCCCCACCCACACCCCCTGTGCCATAAATCAAGAGACGGAGCCCCCTTCTGCCCAGTTTCTCCCCCGGAGTCAATTATCTCGTCCACTGGAAGGGGAGGTCTGGATCTTATTACTGGAACAAAGTGAGAACAAATTGGGAGTCGGTTCCATCGCACACACCTCCCTCTTTCTCCCCTCTGCTCTTGCTTTCAATTGGGGCCTGCGAGCCAAGTTGTGGTTACCCCCTTTCATTATTTCTGAACAAACGTTATTCCCGTTTTCATCCCTTTATTTCATTTTGCCCCCGTTGTCATGATCAGCTCCTGGAGGGATTAATCACTAGCAGCAGAACAATCATCTTTAAATGAAGCAGGCCACAGTATTAGACATGCACACTGCTCGCCCTCCAACTCCAGCAGGGACAAGCTGTGTGTGTGTGTGTGTGTGTGTGGGTGTGTGTGTGTGTGTGTGTCGATGAGTGTGTGTGCGTGTGGCGTCGCCTCGTTTTATCGGCGCGTTCTATCAAGATGGGCACGGCGTCAGGGGCTAACAAGTGGAGACAATGTCAACGCATCCCCAAAATCAAGCATGATTAGGCGTAGCGATCCTACAAGGGTAATTACTGTGCAGCCGGAGGAGGGGAGCCGGGGTTGGGGCGCGGCGGGGGGTGGGGTGCGCTGGGCGGAACGGGGCCCCGCCACGTTTGCTACGCACCCTCCGACATTTGCATTCCGAGGTGGCGAGAGGCGCAGCGAATCAAGGGCGCGAGATGCGGCTGGAATAATCAGATGAAAAAATTACCATGTGTTTGGAAGAAAAGAACAGTCGGGGGTGTCGGAGGTGGTGGGCACACACACACACACGCACACACACACACACACACACACACACACACACACACACCGTGATCCTCCCTGCAATATGCTACAGCCACGCTGGCCTTCCGCTGAGTGCTCCTCTGGCCCCAGTGTCCCCCTCTGCTCTGCGTCGGCCTCCAATTTAGAGATGCTGTAACGCGCTTCTGGAGCCTTCACCCCTTCCCCACCCTCCTCCTCCTCCTCCTTCTCCTCCTCCTTCCCTATTCCTCCAGCAGTGATCAACAGCTCTGCTCCTCAGCCAAGACTTTAAAATACACTCCTGGGGAGTGTATCGATCCTCGAGCCCATAAATGAGGCTCTTCCCCGGGCCCCAGTCAAGCTGTTAGTGGCCGTAAGCGGGCCGCGCGTGGATCTGAGGTGTGGGAGGCGCCCGGCTCCCACCGGCACTATATTAGCGAGGGTCGTAAAACCGTCAGCGCTGCTAGGGACTGGGATGTGTGTGTGTGTGTGTGTGTGTGTTGGTAGGGGGGGTATGCTGTCAGGTCCCCGCCTCCTCTAACCCCAGCCAGCCGTCCTCACTCGGCCATTGTTGGGAGTTGGGCACACACGCTGAAGGTGCAAAGCAGATCCCCCTGGAGGGAATAATCAGCACCCCCAACCCCCCCTGCTGAGCCAGCTCTTTCCTCAAGCCCTGCAGCCTTTTGCCCTTTAGGGCTTCTTAAGTGCTCCCATTCCTCCCCTCCTCATCAACCCCAGCACCCCCCCCCCCTTTTTACCACCCCCCTCGGTGGTCTATAAATATTACTGCCATCCATCTCTCCTTTCTCTCTGCTCTCCCTCTCCCTCGGGCTCCGGGGCGGAATATATGCTCTCTTTTCATGTTGCGGCGACATCTGCGCCATAGAGGCACGCCGAGGAGTGGAGCGGCCGTGGTGAATATGTGGCTCCTCAAAGGTTGGCCGTTAATATTGCTTTTGCTCCGCGAGGGAGAGAAAGGGAGAGGCAGACGCGCGAGGCTTTGTTTGTTTTTTGATTGGCTGCCTCTGGTTTTTTTTTTCGGTCGCACTTGACAGGGAGTTTTTTCTTTCTTTTTTTTTCTCACTATGCTGCTGGCGCTGAGGGGTGCTTTCTAAAGCGGAACAACATCCACCTTGTTGTCCCTCGCTTTACTCTTTGTTCGAAGATGTGTCTTTATTGTCGGCTCCCAGTCGGAATTACCCGGCAAAAAGGAATTAACGTGTTAATTCCCGGGCTTGTGATTCACAGTATAGACACCTACGACTAATCTAGTGAAACGAAGGGTATTTCTGGGCTATGCCTGAGTCACTCAGTGGTTGGACTTGGAACAAAAGGTGCATTTTCATTCAGGCCACGATTTGCCTATGAAAATGAACACTAGTTGCATTTGCCTTCGGAGAGCTGACATGGCCTAGATAATTCCTGCTAGCACTTTTGACATGAACAGCAGTTGTTATGCAAATACTTTTTTTTCTTTCTTTTTTCGTCAGCATGAGACTTGTTTTACTCAGCTCGACTCGCTGCTCCATCGGCATGACAACCGGACCCACGGCGGAGCCATCCCAAGCCATCTACGGCGCTCCTCTGAAACCTTCTGCTTCTCGAGCCCAGTTTCAAAGGACAGCTTTGATTGGTGGACACGTTACAACCGTGTAAGTCGCGCGGACGAAGAGAGATGTTTTGGCCTGCTGACAAATGTCAGCTACTCTGAGAATTACATCGCGCCAACAGCTTACAAAATGCTGCTGAAATCCGTCGGAGCCCACTACAAATGCATAATTCACTTCCCCCGAAATGTTTCCTTTTGGCACTTAGCTCTGCCGTCCAAATGCCAAGCTCTCATCTCTTGTGTAGACAGGGCGCTCACACACTCCATAGGTCACTGCTTGCTCAGGGAATGGATGGGGTTTGGCAGTGGAGCGCTCGCCCGACCGCTCCTTTGCCAGGCATACCCAGAGAGACAGCGAGGAGAGACGACTGCATTCCTGCGTGCACGGAAGCGGTGGTTCATGGCTCTTGCGAAAAGACACGTTTTGCTTTCCCCGCAAAGCTGGGCCATTCATAATGAATAGTGTGGCGCAGGGAAGTGCGCATTGGCATGCGTTGATGGGAACTGCTCCTCATCCCCCGAACGCTCGCTCGCTCGCTGGCTAACCGAACTGGTCCCAGTGGCGGCCGTCGCTCTCTGTCAGCCTGCCTGGTCCCTGGTTTCTTGTGCCTGAAACCTGGCGGTGCCCCCCCCCCCTTCCCCCTCCCCGGCCACTGGGCGACCATCAGGGGGTGGGGGGGGGCAGGCCAACGACGAGTGCTGGGAGCTGAACTGAGGCAGATTATCTCTGGCAGAGACATGGGGACATGGCATACTTTGGGAGCAGGAAGCATGAGGGTGTGGAAAGGGGGGGGGGGGCTTCTGAAAAAATGATTAGAAACAAAAATGAAAGGAACAAAAATATTGAGGGGCTGTGTGGAGACTAAAGCCAGCGGCTGCTTTAGACAGGCAGGAGCCCCGGAGACAGAGGCTTTTAACCCCCAGTGAACCTGGAACAGAGCAGTGGCCCCTACACCCTTTGTGCCTCTCAGACCCCACCCCCTCCCCACCCTCCCTCCTCCCCCCGCCACCCGCTAAGCCTCTTAACAATACAGCCAAATTTGTTTGATCTCCTAAATTCATATTTACAGCAATTGTATTCCGGGAGATAAAGAACACAAACCGAAATCCGGTTACGCCGTCAAATCCAATTAATTGTTGTGGGATAGGCAGGGGAAAATGACACGTCGGAATTGCACGCCTCGGATTAATCTGTTATTCCCTGAATGATGAATGCAAAGCCTGAAATCTCCTACGCCTAAATAAAAACGGATACGATTTAAGGAGCCAACTCGGAAACAAGTCAATAACCAAATAATTAAAGGCCCCTAATTACCCTCCCCCCAACCCCTTAAAAAAAAAAAAAGAAAAGTAAAGAGGTTTAAAAAGTGTCTGGAACTTTTTCTGATTGGCTGGAAAGCGATCCGTCAGCACCTGAGGGGGGTTGGGAGGGGGGGGGGGAGGACGGGGGGGACAGGGGGGGGTTTGGATGATAAAAATAGAAAGTTTAATCTCCCCTGAAGGGAGGTCTTCTTCTATAGGAGACTATAAAAAGGCGATTAGCCGGAGAGGTTAGCCCATTAGTCTTTATTTCAGCGGCGACGTCCTCTTAAGAGATAATGAGAGGTTCTCGGGAGGAGTCGCCTTAGTTCTATTCCTCTCTTTTGTCTCGTCAGGAGCCGGCTACTTTTCCGGTCTTCTCTCTGCACCTCGTTGCCAACTCGGGTTGTCCTCTTCCGAGAATACTCCTAAAACAACTTCCCGGCCCTTCCTCCCTCCTTGGCCATCCCTCGTTCTTTCCCTCCGTCCGTTCCACCACCTCTCTCCCCTTCCATTTTTCCTATCCAACCATTCTTTCATTCTTTACTTTTTCCTCTTCATTTGCTCCCTCCAAATATCCGGCCACCACGGGAAAAGAACACGGAGCAGGAATAGGGGGATAACAAACCGCCCAAAAAACCCACCAGGCCCGGAAGTAGCGCCTATCGTTTGACAAGAGCTGCCTTCCCATGCTGTCTTCCAAGGAAGGAGATTTTGACGGCTCTCTCCTTTCCCTGACAGCGTTTATTCCTCATCGCTAACGCCGTAGGCTGCGTTGGAATATTAGCCCAACAAACAGCTCAGGACTTGGGGAAACCACCACTTGATATCTGTAATCATTTGGTACAGATAAATACATAACAAGTCATTATGACCTAAGCTCATACTGCCTTGAGGAGGACGATTCCTACTGCTTTAGAAATTGCAGTCAAAACGGGATTTTTTGTTTTGCTTTTTTATCGAAAGCCGAGCACTGTTTGTTTGTGTTTATTTTTGAAATTGCTCTCTTCTTTGCTCTTAGCTATGACTCAAGAAGGATGCCAGTTTGGCATTGTAAAAGAACATGCACTTGGCCTTCATTTAGTAATGGTCCTCTTTTTAGCATTAGGGCCCTGCCTAGGGCACTCAGACAAAGCCGTTTGGATTGGCCCTTGTCGTCCTGCTGTTATCTTTGTGTGGTGACCCATGTCTGGCCTTAACCACTTTTGATTGTACGGCCGTGTATGCCAGGGCATGGAGTGTCAATCACTGGCTCCACGCAGCCCCCATTGAGGCCAGGCGACCAGGAGAGCTTAATACAACCACAGCCTCTTGGAAATTATTACTCAAATGAAAGCCTATCAAACTCTATTAAATCCCTCTCTCTTCCCTGCACCCACACATACACACACACACACACACACAAACTCACACACACACACACAAAAGCTTGTCAACACGACACGTGAATTAGCGAGTGTCAGCATATAACGTGCTGCTGCTTATCCTTGAAGTCAAACAAGGGCGTGTGGATCTAATCTCCCCTCCTTAACCCGACGCCCTGCCTTGGTATCCCGTCGACACACCTCCGTCAGCCGGGGGATCGGGAGCGAAACACGCTCCGATGCATTACAACCTAGAAACCCACAACAGCCTCTGAGAGAGATCGCAATATCCGTGTCATTGTGCTGCGTGCCACCCCCTGCCTTACCCCTCCCTTCCCACCCTCTTAATACGCGCGCTTACGTTCATTCAGACAGTCGTACACCAAACAGCCAAGCACACAAACGCCCCCCATCCCCCCACATCGATTTCTCGCGGGTGCAGACCGCCAGCGCTCTTAGAAGACGGCGTATTCGTTTGCACCGCTAATGTTGTTGTTCCCAGACGGACACAGTCCCACTCTCCAGCTAGACCGGTACAAGGTCTCCTAAGAGCTGTCAGTCAGCCCGCTCCGGCAGCCTTCTATTAAGCAACATTTCCATAAATCTGAATCATAACTGGGGGGGCGGGGTGAACCGAGAGGGGACTCCTCTAGAGGCGAGAAATCCCAAACGCGGAATGCGCGGAATGCCACCGGAGGCCACGGGGATCAGATCGCTCATCTCTACGACTCACACCGCCAGCGATTGAATTAGGCGTCTTGATTGACAGCGGGCACGTTTGATGAGCCGCAGAGCCTCCTGACAGCCAGGACGAGCCGCGTCACGTAGAAAGGCAAAGTTACGGGGGAAGTGAGAGCGGATATAATAAAGGACAGGGGACTGAAACGGAGGGGGAAGTGTCGGTGACTGTGGAGTTTATTTTGCTGATATGTTTTACATTTGGGGTGGGAAAATGGGGCGTGAAGAGGAAACATCTGACAAAGATATGTTCTGTTGCACGTTGCAACCGTGCTAATAAACATGGACAATAATGGATGTTACAAACCCTAGAAACAAGACAATACCAACAATACCTAGGTAGAGCACTTGCTTTAGGCTACACTTAGACTTTCAACTTCTCCTCACAAAAGAAAACAGGCAAACCAAAAATAACCAAAAGAATCCAAACAATCAACTAATTCTATGATCACACACAAAGTCTTTGTTTTGGTGTCCTGGGAATTGCAACGCTAACAAACCGTGCAGCAAGCCTCCTCTCTCGGTCGCGGCTGTCAGAAAGGACTCGAGGATTACATAGAGAGCAGCAGAGGCGCAGGCTAACGTGACCAAGAAGCTGGCAGGGGGCGGGCAGGTAGCAGCTGTTGTGTTGGGGGAGCCAGAGGCGGCTTTCGCCCTGAGCGCTAGCTAGCGTACAGGTGCGCCCGTCCCCGTGTGGACTAGACTGGAAACAGCGGATAGCGCTCCCCCCGGTTACGTTAACGGGTCAGGGTTAGCAATGGGCTGACACACTGTGGGAAAGTGTTCACAACGGGGCGAAGACCAGCTGTGTCGGGGGGAGGAGGGCAAGCCAATCTACCCAAACTAATGTGGGCCAGAGTAGGACGGGGAGCTCCTTTGGTAAGGGTGTGTGTGTGTGTGTGTGTGTGTGTGTGAGTATTTGTGTATGAGTGTGCGTGTGTGTGTGTGTGTGTTTGTTCTCGCTATCTACCACCTATCCCAGTGGAGAGGTTATCAGGCGCCAGCTGCACCCGGCCCAAAAAGCACTCTGACCCCGCGTTTCGCAGCCAGCCAATCGGTGAAGACGGCAGAGGCTTATACCGACCGTCTGTCAAATAATCAGCCCTCAAATCCTTTGATTAATGGCTGCCAAATCGCCCCGATGGTGTCAGCCTCTCCAGCCGTTGAGATTACTGTGGCACAACAAAGCCGGAATAAATGAAAATGAGTTCCACTGGCCGGCCGGTCAGCCACACATCACCCTCCGCTAAATGACCGGCCTCATCCCGGCTAGTGTAGCTGACACACGGCTGGCTGAGCCGGGGAGGCTGTGGTGGGAGCGTGGAGGGGCAGAGATAACAACAGACACGGAGTCAACGCACAGACAAAGAGACCGCAGGACGGAGAGAGACGCGCAGAGGAAAAGAACATGACAGAGAAAGATAAATGGAGTGAGGAAGTAGAGAAGAGGCGGCCATGACACGCAGTACTCCAGCTCAACAACAAGCTGTATCAGAGGGAGGCCAGTCAGCCAGCAAGTCAGTTAGTCAGTCAACCAGAGAGTCAGCCAGCAAGTCAGTCAGTCAGCTAGCCAACAAGCCAGCCAGCTAGTCAGCCAGCACGCCAGCCAGTCAGTCCGTCAGTCAGCAAACCAGTCAGTCACCCAGTCAGTCAGCTAGCCAGCCAACCAGTCAGTCAGGCCAGCTTTAACTCCTCCAGCTAGCAGCCACTCAGTCAATAGGCCAGCCAGTGAGATCCTCAAGCTACCAGCCAGCCAGTCAGCCAGGCAGCCAGTCAGGCAGGCTGGCACTAGCTCCTCCAGCCAACAGCCACCACATCCCCTATTATCTGGAACAGATACAGCTTGGCACCCGGAGAGGAAAAGTCGGACTGAGAGGAAGAAAACAAAGTCTATACTACAGTGCACATATAATTTAGGACTCCTAATGCATATCTTCTCTAGTTCCTATTCATTACACAACGCAGGCAGCTGCTACTTTACTCAGCGGGCAGCCGCCCCACACAACCGGGGAATCCAATAGGATTGCATAACAGCTTTTAGACGGAGTGAATGAGAGAGAGAGAGAGAGAGAGAGAGAGGGGAGAGGAGAAAGGGGGAGAGGGAGAGAGAGAGCCAGCCATTCAAAGTAATCCCTTCCAATTCTCTGTCTCCCCCCGTCTACTGTGTGGTGTGTCGGGGCGTGTGTCGATGTGAGCTGAGGGCTAGCGCTGCACTCACGGTAGCTGGGAAGAGCCTGGAGGGAGGGAGGGAGGGAGGGAGGGAGGGAGGGAGGG
>JAVQIZ010081006.1:0-25014 GCA_036023535.2 Galaxias brevipinnis
GAATGGATTGACTCAAGGGGACGCGCTTTTAGGTCCCCATGATTCTCTGGGTACCCGCGACGTGACTGTGTTAACAGGTCAAAGTCCCCTGAAGTATATAAAAACAAACGCACACAAACGTGTATTCAAAATAAATGTAAACATCACTTTATGCAAAAACATACACGGTAATACTGCAATTTTTCTTTCATTCACTCATACAGCTCTTAAACATGTATGATAAAGATGTATCTTTAAAAAGAAATATCTTTGCTAATGCAACGTGATGTTACCAGCTTGTGTGAAATGTATTGTCCCACAGGTTTATAATGTATACAACTGTTGCTCACTCACATATTGTAGGTATCTGGTGAAAAGATTGGAAGATTCTCAGTTGGTTTTGTGCCTTTAATTATTAAGAGACAGTTTAGTACCTTTGTTGCCATGTTTGTCACATTATCCCTCGTTTTCATTGCAACACAACCGTTATGTGAGCAATTTGCTCACCTCTCACTGTTACCTTTTTGTCTTCTTGTAGAATAAGTACACGGAAAATGAAATCCCTTTCACTGATACAGTTTATTACTGTATCTGTGTTTGTTTTTTGACTAAAAGGTTTAAATTGTTTTTGTTTAATTTATTGCAAAGTTCATTAGCTACCATGAGAGCATAGGACATCTAGCACCTTACTTTTCATCTAGTTTGATATTCTCTTGAACAATATCCTAAGGATGATAAGATATATTAAAAGGAAGGCTTATATTAATTTCTCAGAGGAACTGTTTATAAATTGTAAAAAGATAAGGAAATGTATGTATTTTAAAGGTTATGCAGACAATAGTATTCTGTATAATGTGTAAATGCCCTTGCCAGCTGCAAAGTAGTTGTTAGTTTCTTGTGTTATGTTTCGTTTTGTATTATTTTGTAATTTCTGTAGAATAGTGTATTACGGTCTGGAAGTAAAGACAAAGGTATGCTATTCTGTAAATTGTAATTTAATAATAACAATAAAATGAAAGCAATGCATGGTGACAAATCAAGTAAATCCAGTAACGTTGCGTCTTGCAGAGTTTGGTTCGATTGTCTTTTCTTTATGCACACTTGAATACACCCTTTAGAAATGGCTTGGCTCAGATGACTCAGCTTTTATTTGTGACAATGCTATGTCACCTCTACTCTAGTGGGCTGTAACATCAATGTTTGATCTCAAGTTCCATAGTGGACTGAAAAACTTTCATTTGATAGACTTCCACTTGAAACACTATGTATACCCATCATGCAATAAATCCCAACCTTAAAAGTAAAAATGAGGAAGTGTGTGTTTTTCTTTTCCACATATTTTTCCTTCTTTTAGTGTGATGGAAGATAACGATAAGTATTCTTATGTACGTTTATTTCCAAACATCCAGAGTGGGAGGGACAGCATAACCCAACCTTTGGACTCCTTGTGAACCTAGAGACCCTGATTCAGTAGCTCTCCCTGGTACACCATTAAGCAGTCTAACCTTTGTGTGCTGTCCCAGGTTCCTCTGCTGCCATGGCAAAGACAATGAAGCTCCTGTGGGGCTCCGGCTCCCCTCCCTGCTGGAGAGTCATGATCGCGCTGGAGGAGAAGAACCTGCAGGGCTACCACTGTAAAGAGCTGTCCTTTGAGAAAGGAGAGCACAAGTCTCAGGAGGTCTTGGACATCAACCCCAGGGGCCAGGTACGGAGGACAATTACAAATGCATGATGACTTCATGAACAGATGTACTATGCATTGATGGTATGCAATCTGCCCTGATTATTACATTTTGTCAAGTCTAGTTTGAGTTGGTCTGCTACTCAATTGATTTATAAAATGGAGTGTACTGTAATGGGGTCACACATTGCACAATTGCAATGCTATAATAATAATAATAAAAATAATTTATCCTATTGCCACAAGATTGTATCATACACTGTACCTAAGGCCCATATTGATAGCTATGCATGATAGGATCCAAGAAATGCCATGTCATGCAGACCTCAGCTATTTTGTCTCCTAGCTTCCTGCTTTCAAACATGGGGACAGCATTCTGAATGAATCCTATGCGGCCTGTTTGTACCTGGAGGTGAGATAACAGCTCGGCTTGCTTTTCTTTCTGTCTATGGTACACTTGGGAGCTGATGAACTGCTCCTTTACACATGGCACAAAAAATAAATAGTTCAAGTCTCTATGGACCAAGTTACAGCAGAACAGTGGAACAACAGCTTCCAATTAACCTGTAATACCACGGCAACAGGCTTGAAATGAGAGCTCGACCGTCTTTATGCACATATGTTATAGTGTTGCCTCCTATTTTTGCAATAACAGAGCCAGTTCAAGTCTCAGGGGACCAAGTTGATCCCTGACAGCCCAGCAGAGCAGGCACTCATGTACCAGCGCATGTTTGAAGGCCTCAGCCTTGCTGAAAAACTTAGTAAGTCAGACACACAAAAATTTCTACTCCATTCAACATTTTACGTATACCCGTCGTCCTCTTCCAAGATTACAGTATAACATTCTAGGATATACTTCCATACTCCCCCTAGATTATGTGACCTACTATGAGTGGCTGGTTCCCGAAGCAGAGAGACATGACTCCGCTCGGAAGAGATACAGAGAGGCTCTGGCTACTGAGCTCAAACTGTGGGAAGGATATCTAAAGAAGGTAATGTGTGCTAAATCGTACAGGACCATACACACGCACACACACACGCACGCACACACACACACACACACACACGCGCACACACACACACACACACACACACACATACACACACACATACGTACATACAGTACTACATACAAGTGCAGCAGTATTCACTCCTCTACTTTCTTCCATGTACAGACCGCAGGTTGTCATATAGCCGGGAAAGATTTCTCATTGGCTGATGTGATTGTCTTTCCAAACATTGCTGCTGCCTTTAAGTTTGGGTAAGAGTAAGAGGAAGCAAAAGTGATTATATGTATAATTGTTTTTCTATCACACAAAAAAAACTAAAAACTCATAACGTTAATGCAAAATGTGTGCAGGTGGACCGTTTAGTAATGACATTTCAACTCGTTTCCACAGATTGTCTGCAGAGCGTTATCCTAATCTGGGGCGCTACTATGCTCTGGTGAAGGACAGACCCAGTGTTAAAGCCAGCTGGCCCCCACTATGGGTCTCAACCCCCCAAGGATATGATCAGCTGAAGGACATCTAGCACAGAACAATTGACAAACCACAGGACAGAGAAAGCAATTACTAATGATGGTGTTTCACGTGATTCTTGTATTGCCGATCTTGACATTTTATGATTTGATTGTGTTGGCTCATACTATGGGGTCATTGTTGTAGCAAAACTATTTGCAAATGCGTGTGGAGAGTTGTGTATCTGTATCTCAATCCGTGCGTGCGTAATCAGGTTTGTAAGTGTATAAACATCGCTACACACGCACAGATCTCGAAAATGCAGATCTCTGCAACGGCAGAAGTGTAGCAAAAGTCACTTGTAAAAACACATCCAATTGAGAGGCCCGCCTGAGTTGTAATTTATGCTTGTCTGTATTTTCAGCTCTTGCAGCAAAATACTTAGACTTTTATCCATTAATATCCACGTACGTATTTACAGATTTGTCTACACATTTACAGATCTAGGCACGCTTCACGGACTTGTCTACACATATACAACTCTCAATGCACTTGCAAATCTGAATACAGATGGATGTTTTTAAACACTTACAAATCTGATTACGCACGCACGGATTGAGATACAGAGACACAACTCTCCACACGCATTTGCAAATAGTTTTGCTACAATAATGACCCCATACTATGCGAAGTGTAGCAAAAGTCACGTGTAAATACACATCCAATTAAGAGGCCAGCGTGAGTTGTATATGCTTATCTGTATTTTCAGCTCTTGCAGCAAAATACTTAGACTTTTATCCATTAATATCCACGTACGTATTTACAGATTTGTCTACACATTTACAGATCTAGGCACGCTTCACGGATTTGTCTACACATATACAACTCTCAATGCACTTGCAAATCTGAATACAGATGGATGTTTTTAAACACTTACAAATCTGATTACGCACGCACGGATTGAGATACAGATACACAACTCTCCACACGCATTTGCAAATAGTTTTGCTACAATAATGATCCCATAGCGTTATAACAATATAATAGATATAGAAATCTATATTTTTGGAGAAACTCACAAAATCTGATATTCTAAGTAACACCTGATGTTTCCAAATTTTAAATCGTGTATAGCATGTCCCAGTGGAAGTTGTGACTGTTCAAACGGTTAATGTGTTGGCATAGAGCTGATTAGACCCGCCCCCAGTAACTGACTTTAATTCCAAGAAGTAACCAGTGTCATGTTCAATTTCCCACCTTTGTAACAAAACAAATTTCATGAAAATCAGTTCAGAATAAAGCGAGCTACAGTCAATTTTGTCTGCTTTGTTGCCTTCTCTCAATACACATTGTATTTGTCTACCCGCGGATCTTGACCGCTCCAAAATGGAGGACCTGCATACGCATAGCGGCGACATACAGAAGCGGCCTTCGAGGATCTATGTATGTCTATCTATGGTTTTGCAGACCTGTGCTGCACCTGGTGACGTTCAGCAAATCAACTGGAGCTGGGGATAAATAGCATAATGAAAAATTAATCTGGGTTTGGATCCGAATTATGCTAATGAAGAAAAGTTGCATGATTTATGCCAAAATATTAATTAGGATCCCAAACATAGACTATGTCCTGACATAAACTTTAAGATCACATTTCTAAGTTGACAAAAACCAAGTAAAAGCAGAAAATATAGCTATTTCCAGATGTTGCATACTTTGTGCAATTTATGCTAATGAGGAAAGGTTGTTTGACAGCACCATGGTAGCCTAATAGATGCATTTCTAGACATTACAAACATGGACTCTTTGATCACCTTTCTAAGTTAACTTGAAGCAAAATTACAGCCATTTATGGTTTTGGGCGATTAATTAGCTCATTATGATAATTACTTAAATTGCACAACATGTAGGCAGACTCTAAGAAAACCAGTTTGATCTAATCTGCTAAACCTATAGATTACATTTCAATCATAAAAGTTCATATTGAAACAACATTGCAGGGTTTCATATAGGCCACAGGGGTTTCCAGTTGACCAGTATTCCAGTTATAACATATCGTGATGCCTGACAATGAAAATAACTATGATGTTAAGAAGAGCTAGGCCTAGAGATGATGAAGAGCAAGGAGGAGAAGAAAAAATTAAATAATTACACTGGTAGGCTGAATGACTGCAACATTAGTCTTGTTCACACATAATTAGAAGAACAGTTTCTTCTTTTTTTGTAAAAAAAAAGCTCATTTATCAACCTAGCAACATTAAAAGTTTGCAAGGTAAACCAGCAGCTTTAAAGAAAACGCTAGCTAAGGCTTGATAAAGTAACGTTAACACAATTAATTTAAGACTGACTTTATTGATCCAGAGTGAAATATCTGTGTTACAGCAGCTGACACAGTGTGCATAAAAACCATAGACATAGCAAGAAACACTCACCAGTAAAATTTTCTAGCTAAGGCATAGGGAGCTGATCTAACTGAAACTTAAGATTGATATATAAATTGGAAACTGCGGAAAGCTTTTGTAAGTGCTTTTGTAAACCCAATTGTATAGGTGTTTTAAATTATTTTAAAACGTATAGTGTTTAGTCCAGACAATGATACAACTTGATTTAATGATTGATTCAAATTAGTAATTATATATTGAATTAAAACAAATTTTCTAATTGACCTTGCCAAAGTTTTTAGCTACATCCATTGACAATACTGTAGAGGGGACATCATGAGTGGCATCACAGCCATGCCACTCTTCACCTACCAGTGAGTGTGTTAGTGCACCAACTCTGCATCCAATTGTTTATCCTTCACTATCCATTGAGGACTTTGCTTGTCACAACTTTCAAAGATCTGAAATAAAGCTTTAATAGAGAACTCAAGACAGGAAGAAATACTTAACATTTGATGTAATATTGTTAGAAAAGTATCATTGTTATTTTTATAATCCATCCATTAGCTATACCGCTTATCCTATGCAGGGTCGCAGGGGGGCTGGAGCCTATCCCAGCCGACACAGGGCGAGAGGCGGGGTACACTCTGGACAGGTCGCCAGTCTATCACAGGGCCAACACATAGGAACAGACAACAACTCACACTCACTTTCACACCTACGGGCAACTTACAGACACCAATTAACCTGTATGTTTTTGTGAGGAAACCCACGCAAACACAGGGAGAACACGCAAACACAGGGAGAACACGCAAATTCCACACAGAAAGGCCCAGGTGGGGATTGAACCCAGGACCTTCTTGCTGTGAGGCCACAGTGCTACCCACTGAGCCACTGTGCTGCCTATTATTTTTATATTGATTGTATGATTTCAATTTTTATTTTAAATAATAAAATACAAAAATTGTAGATGGTGTTCATATGTGCTCATGGTCATGGTCAAATAGGCCCCCAACCACAATTTTGCCATGGCCTCCATTAGTATGCGGTGGGTTCTGGTCACTTTAGTAGGTGGAATCAAAATCTTGTGCAATTTGAAGCCGGATTTGGTAAGAAATTTATAATTTCTAAAAGTTACAGACATAACACTGATTTACATCGGACATCGATCACTTTTCCTCAAGCTGGACAAACATTGTCTCTTGACTGAAATAAAATGTTATTATTGATGTGGGTGGAGGGCCTAGTGGGCCTCTAGAAACTGGAGCTGACGACTTCTCCTCTCCCCAAGCACCATCAAATCTCCCCCTAAAAAAGAGAACCAGCGGCACAGGGAGGAAATACTGTACCAAGGGGCTTGGTCCTTTAGCAGCTCGCTTCTAAAGCCATCCATCTCACTCTGCTGTCTCAGCATGGGCCCTGGATCTGGATGATTGAATTCCCTCTGTCCCTAGCTGATCCCAGGGTGTTAGCTGGATAGCAACATAGCATGCCCTCTCTTTTGACAAAGTCACTGGATTGCCAACAAATTGAACCAATGAAATGTTGAAGTGATGTCATTTAGGGGTAAAATATCAGATATTAGAACATAAATTAGGATAATGCCTAGATTTCAAGAAGATTGATCTGACTTGATGGCAGCTAACATGTAGGCAAATGTGTTCTATGGTTGATAATGATAAGTGATATAGATGGTGAAACCTGTATAAATTATCTGAGTAATCAGCCTTCTATCAGAGAAATTTACATCTGATGGCTTTTATAAAAGGTACCTGGCACACGTGTCTGATCCTCTGTACACATCTTACTAGTCCACTCCCCTCTCTTTGCTCAAATAGTCTCTCAGCCACTCTGTGTGACAGGCCAGCTCTGCTTGCGAGATTTATCTCACACTAAAACCCGTGTAATGCAAACAGCTTATTAAAATAGCAGAGGATCGATAAACCATTCTTTAAGATCACTGCTTAAGAAAATCACGCAGAAGAGCGATAATGTACAGGGCTTTTCCTGATTGATTGCGATCCAAGGCAAAGCGTGAATTTACTGACCTAACTGCAAGACACACCAAGCTGATAAAATGGCATGTTAAGAAGGCATGAATCAGCTACTCCAGCTGCTCGTTTCCATAAATATTATAATGTTTACAGGCTTAGGAGTGAAACATGAATTATGATGATTATTTGCTCTAGAGATCTATGGCAGTGTGAACGTTGAAATGAAAAGCCCATGGGAGATGAATGACTGGGAGCAAAGTGTTCTGTGGAAGACATATGTTTATGTTTGTTTCTAACCAAGTACTGTTTCATAAAAATTAGAGGTTATTAAGAAAGGATGAAAGAAAGAGAAATCAAAAATAAATCCAATAATCAGTGTTTTTTTTTTTTATTCTACCTAGGCACAAATCCATGCTCTAAAATAGATCAGCATTCTGTGGCTACTGCAATACTAAAATATTCAAATAATATGTAACAGACAATACAGTTTAAAGTTCTTTCTGTAATAAAGCTATCAAATCTCACTACAAATCTGGACGTATTTAATATTGCACAGTGTGGAAATACAATTATCAGTAAATGACCAATAAAATAAGGTGGCAGATTATGATTAAAATTGTTTGCTCTGTGCTTTCTTGAAAGCAAAACATATCGATCTTTCAGCAAACAAACTTAAAACATGATTGACTGCAGGTCTTTATTCTAGATGTGTCTTTTGTGTCTTCCACCTGAATGTGGTCACCCCCAAAATTATGCAGTAAAACTCCATGCATGCCTATTTCCAGGGGCCACACAGTTGGCTCAGCCCCTGGGCCATCTTTAACTGTCATGTGCCCCTATAGCTGCAGATGACAAGCTCTGATTTGCTGTCACTGGTGATAAGGTGGAGGCAGGAGATCCTGGTGATCGATGTGCGCTGTGCGTGTGTGTGTTACCATCCGTTGGCTTTGATCCACACACTTTGAAGTTGTGTGAACATGAAGGTTGATTTCAAATTAGGTGCTTGGAAACATGGTATAATGATTAAGTATCAGAAACATCACAATGTGAAGAGGTAGAAGGATGTTGCTGACCCACGTTTTCAGAATTACAAGCGCATTGCATCTCCTATTACTGTCACTGTCACTCTGCTTAAAGTTGGACCTGTGCAGAATTGGTAACAGTAGAATGGCATTGATGTATTTGTTAAATGAGTGCGTGTTTGTATTAGCAATATTAGGTGAGAACATGATTCTTGTTTTGATTATTGTTATTTAGTATGGTAATGTCTGTCAGGGGTTGCTGATATGACACATAATAAAAACAATACAGTAAAGCACAAATACAGTAAACACTGTAAGCAAACTTTCCAATTTATAAAAAAATGGCATTCATTATAAACGTGTTGCCCTTTCAATAAAATTAAAGTTACTCAGTTGCGTGTGTATGTGTGTGTGTGTGTTCATGCATAACCCTAAATAGTGTTCCATTAGCCATTGTATAGAAGAATGTGTAAGACAGGTTCTTGAATGCTAATATTATGTGTACTCCAGGCATAGCAGGCATTTCAAAGTAAATGCTGCTTCCTTCTGTTTCTATATTTCCAAAATGTCTTTGAGATATGGTCAAGTGTGTTGCATTGCCCCAACCTCCATAGGCAAGAGACTGTTAGACATTTTCCTTACCCGAATCAGACTCTCTTGTGTATCATTCTATCTGATTAGTAGGCTTCAGAATCTGAAAGTGGCGTATTATTCGATAGGTTCCTTTAGACAAACCATTTTCTTGACACTGAAGTAACGAAAAAGGACACATATCACACAAAAAGCAGTAGAGTCAATAGAAGGATATGTTAGCTTGAAATGTAGGAGTGAAAGTAAAAGGTTCCCCTAAAATGGAAACACTTGAGTAAAGTATAGATACTTGAAAAGAGCACTTAACTTTGCTTACATGTACTTTGTAACGGCCCACCATTGCCAACTACAATTACTTAACTTGAAACAAACTCTGCTCACTGCTGTAGATTCCAAAATAACTCATGAACACCTGTAAACGTGTTAAGGTCATGTTGGATTAAGTTACAATATAAAAAAGCTGAAATTGGATGAATAGATCAAAAATTGGTGCTACATCATATTTCGATACAATGCTCTACATTACAAAACCACTGTAAGTGCAACAGTTTTCACGGAGGGACTACCATACCGCTCGTTAATCTTTGCCCTTGAGACACTTTCTACGGCCCACTGCTCAAACACATGCCTTTCTTTTCTTTGTGACATTGATATGTGAATCAGAGACTGACAGCTGGATTTCATTCATTGCAGCAATTTGTAGGAACATATAATTATGAGTCAATGGTTGTAACTAAATTGGGGGAAACATTTTAAAATGACATTTGATTTGTTAAAAGCCTCAGTCAAACAATATAGAGGAAGCATTAAAAAGCTGTTGCTGAACAAAGATATAGTCAGAGTGTTTAAGAGTACTGGAAAAATCTAAACCTAAATACGAGAAAAGGTATCTTCAGTGTTTCTCGAACACAACTTGTTGTTGTATTAAAATTACCTATTTAACTGACCTTAAAGCCATTCATTAATATGAAATTGAAGTAAACTGACAACATATTTGCATAAGATTGTATTTAAGATTTGTCTCACAATAAAAATGAGTACACAGCAGTTCCACCACAAATACAATGTTGACCACTATTCACGAGTTGCACTGAGTGTTTTGAAAAAGTATTTATTGTAGAGAATGAAGGTTAGTTGCTTTTCTGCCATGTGGGCCAAAGTGTTAATGAAACAGCATGCAGTGAGGCAGTTTATGTAGGAATAAAAGATGGAAATGGTTTTCTGAGCTACCATGTGCCTTCTTATGGGAATAATGGCATTGAAAAAAGGGCAGCCGCTTAAGTGGTAGAGATTGTCCTGACTGATTAGTTTTCAATCCACACAGCCATGTCGACAGACGGCGTGGCCCTGCACTTTCTTATCTTTCCATGTGCTCAAGCCTCCATACCTTTCACACAGAAATCCTCCCAATCTGAATAGAAAGATGTCATTTTCTGATCTGGCGTTCCTACAACAGGCAACGTTGGTTATTGTAGGCATCGCCCGAGAATTAAGATGAAAGGAAACTGCCACTGCTGCAAAGACATGTTCATATTTTGACATATGGCTAATATTGACTTATATTATGAATTTATGGGGCAATATGGATAACAGTACTAAAAAGCTTTTTTTTTCTTCATCAGAAATAGTGAAGCCAGACATCCCTGCTGTACATTTTGTTAAATGATTTCAATAGAGCCAGCTTGAATCTAATTACAACAAGAACAATAAAGGAGGGGGGCAACTTGAGAGTAATAGATATGGTTAGAAGCATATACATAGAACAGAATAATCCCAACCACAACCGTTAGGGGGAACAGAATACTATTAGCACCAGTCATCACAGTAAACTACTTTACTGTAGTCCCCACTTCTCAGTTTTGAACTGTTCAGCTGTAACACCATGGCAAGTATGGGCTGATGGGCTGAATAGAAAAAACAAGCAAGTAGCCAATTTGGATGTTCAATAAATCAATGAAACAATTCATGCAGGTACTATGTTGGGAATTGGCCACTGTTCGTGTGAACCAGTCCAAATGGAGATATGAAGATTATCACATTAAAAACGAATGCATGGATTTGATTTACAGATAAACCTTCCGCTGTTCACCACTGATGTAAGCCTCATGTTTTGAGCTTTAAATCAAATGATTTAGCTCAGCACAGGAGCTGTCCCACTGGAATTGGTGACCATTGTGTGTCCCTTATGGTGACGTAGAGGCAACAAAAACAAAAACACTCTCAGCTTCAACCAATGCACCGATGCTCAATTAAATAATACAGTTAAAAATCAGCAGGAATTGCATTATCCCTAACAATCGTTATGTCTTTCATTGTGTCTACGTTGCACCAATCAATCTTAACCTGCCTACATACTTATATATATACTTTTTCATGTATGACACTTCGAAAACATGTATTTGGTTGACTGGTTGAATCTGTAAATACAGCATTAGATCACCTGTATTAGGGCTTTAAAATGTATTATTGTCATTACCTTTGGAAGTTGAACTCATTTGTGTTTGCATGCTTGTGATCAATAAATTACATACTGAAGCCTATACTACGGTAACTTTCAATTTGAGCAACATCAGTTTGTTCTGATTTTATATGCATATGCATGTTAGGATTATCACATTATTAAGTCTATATGACTGATACACACAAACTAAAATAGTTTATTTCCGGTATCTAAGATAATGATCATATCAGAGTAGCAGAAGAGTGATGGGACGATCTAAGATGGCCAGGGTATTCAAGTTGTAACCACAAGACAACTGTTATCATGAGTGTGAAAATAGACTGACTAAAATTAATCAAATCCATTGATATACAGGCTTTGCTTTTAACATCTGAGAAAGGCTACTTTTTATTTGACAGACCAAGGTGTGTTACTAGTGCCAGTTAGGAGTTGAAACAAAAGGGCAGTCAACCATCAGTCATATCCTACATACTGTATATTATAATGTGAAATATATTATAAATACATAGCACATAAGATGTGATTTATTACCCAAATTCTACACCAAAGTATCTTTTCTACCTGCTAATTTATTCCTTTGGCATCTGCTTTCTTCCAGGTCATTGCAAACCCAGTTCTAATCGTAATGTTCTCCACTCCCAAAGAAAATGTGCATCACTACGCACAGACAATCATTTCTCTTTGTTCTCACCAGCTCCAGTCACATAGACAGATAACAAAGGCTGTCCAATCACAACTGTCCTACTAGTTTACTTTGCTATTCCTCAGAATTACATTTGGTGGTTAGGTGCCTTTGCAGGCAGACTAACCACAGTGGTGCTAATAGTATTCTGTTTTTTATTTAAAATCTAATTCATCTTTAATATTTTTTGGTATGTTATTTGAGTTTATATCTAGCTAATGAGTTCAGAGTGATCTAATTCAATAATTTAATATCTTTGAATTTTATTGTTTAATAATTGGGTTGGTTGACAGGAGTCTGCAATGAAGACACTACAAGTCAGTTATTTTAGTTTTGTGGTTAACTTCGAACTGTGGGGCACACATTGTCCCTCAAGTGCCGTGATGTGTTGAGGTTTTGGGGTACAGATTCACATTAGAGAATAATGGATTAATGTGGGAGTCTCGTTTGCCTGTTGATGCTGCAACTGAGTATATCGCTATACCTACTATGTGTGACAGATCATTCGGGCATGACAATTGCACGCTAATATTCAAATTCGGTCCTGCCCACTGAGTCACAACCAATGACTAGGCAACACGGTGGCTCAGTGGTTGCCTCACAGCAAGAAGGTCCTTGGTTCAAACCCCACCTGCCTTTTTGTGTGGAGTTTGCATGTTCTCCCCGTGTTTATGTGGGTTTCTTCCCACCATCAAAAAACATGCTCCATCCTCCTACTAATGCTGTGACCAGTCACTGCTAATTCAACTGGAGTTGATCTGTGTGAGCAAGTCTGGCGCAAATTGGCTGCCGTGGTATCACTCAGACTGAGTGTTGTGTTTGATAGCTGTCCGTTGTTCATTCTGTGTACTTAATTGGCAACTCATTTGTGTAAAGCCCTTTGAGTCTTGGGAAAAGCACTAAATACAATACTTTATTATTATTATTATTATTATTATTATTATTATTATTATTAATAATAATAATTTGCGACAATTTGTGTCAATAAAAACATTCTTTGGAAATAGCTACAGCTATCAACCAGTAAGTATTGTTTTACAGTGTCAAACAAAGGGCAGCTGCACACCCAAATGCAGTGCCTACTGGACTTGTTTCCACACAACAAGTATTCAACAACGTCACCCCAGCAAGGCCAGGCTCAGCAGCAAACTCATCGGAGCGGAGGTCAGGACAGTGATCCTTTAAAGAGTCTTGGTAAACTTGGAGGTTAATTTCAAGTTAAGGAGTTTTGTAGCAAGGATGGTGAGTGTTGTTACGTCATATGTCCAGTAGAGGGCGATGCAGGAGCATGGTGGGGAGACATTCCTCTGGCAGATCAAAGGTTTGAAACAGGTGGGTTTAATCTGTTGATTAGCTGGAGGAAGTCTCCCCACCATGGACCTGCAGAGTCCTCTACTGGACTGATGCAGTCACAACCCTCACAGATTTACAATTTAAAGAGAAACCAAACACTTTAATAACTTTTTCCTGCTGAAATAATAAGCATAATTGCCTAATTTCCTAGCATGCATTTGCACATTCTTTGTTCACTATGTTTGTTGCTTTATGGATTGCTGTCAGTTCTTTTATGTTGCTTTGGCTCACTAAACACAACCATAATTGTCTTTTGCCAAAGCAACATAAAAGAACTGGCTATATTTGGATAACCTTGAGTGAGTCTGTCTCCACTTCTAGTATTTCACAACCCAGACCCAACCCAAAATGTTATAACCTCTGCTATTCTATGTTATTTATTATTTGAAAAGGTTAACATTTGAAAATAAAATCAAGTAGGCATTACCAGATATGTTAAAGTTGACATTATCTGCTAAATCAAAGTACATTTTTTAAACAAATTGAGTGGAAAGTGTTGCTTCAGTTTTTTGGGGTAAATTCTCCACAGATTTTTTCTAGTAAAATGTATTACCAATCCAGATTATTGTTGATGTTATTTACTAAAACAAAATCTACAAATTTGAGGATGTCTACACTATTAGGTTACTTAATTTTAATAAGTGATGTCATTTTGATAGGATTGTCAGATTCACTAAGAAGAATCCAGTAAGCTTTCCTAGCTCAATTTTAATTAAACAAATTGAAGTCAAATTGTTGCTTCAGTTTTTGTGGATACATCTTATACCTTCTTTTTTTAGAGTACTTTTGGCCAACTTGCCCCCTTTGTATCTCTTTAAAACATGTTAGCATTAGCTTTGAAAGTTTAGGCCTGCATTACATCTTGACCTCAGCAAAAATAAATGTTGGCTTGCTGCTTTGTATACATTTACATCAGTCTACAGGTGTGAATAAAACACTGATTTTGATTCCTTATCCCATTACGCTCATCAGAAACCTGATTCAGAAACCTCACAACAGCTGAGAGATATATAAAATGTTGACACTGTTCAATACTACCATAAGGTAAAAAACTGAGGGATTGCCCACTTGGGTGCTTAACAGCACTCTGTAGTGTACAGAAATGTTTCTTAAACTATGCCCCCCTTTGCCCTAAGATTATTATATAGATATTGATGGATGCATGTAGCATGGGCAATATGCTCCAGAGAAAAGATCTAGTTTTGACTTGTGTGAATTAGAATAAAGGCAGTCACAAATAAGTGTGGTCAGCATATGCTTGGCCATAGTTTGTCAAATAAATGAGCATTGTATCTTTGCTCCAATATACTCCTTTATTGCAATAACTGTCCCTGAGTTGAAAACAGCCAATCACAGTGGGATCCGATTCCCATGCTACCCACTCAACCAAATGTAATCCTGCAACTTCCAAGGCAATTAAGAAACACATTAATAACTTATCATTTGATTTCCGCCGTCAAATTTTGAGTTTGAGGCTCACCAAACACCTTGTCCTAAATAATTAAGTCAGTAAAGAAGGAAGTTAATTAAATTAAGAGGAGTGACTTCCCTTTTGTTGCACAGTCATTATAATCAAGGCGTTCCTGTGGCAGGTGGCAGTTATTGATGATGGTCCTTCCAGGGTTGGCAAACCACATTAGCGTGCCAATAAGGGTCAGTTAGTGTTTTGTGGTGTTGGGAAATGTGTCATTAAATAGTTTTGGGAGGGTGCTGGAATGGTTATTGATACATTTTAAACCATTCAGGTACAATTAGTGAACCTCTTCAGTTACTGACTTACTGACATTGTTGTCTTGTTTTACCATTGCCTTAATGGGTCAATGTAAGCTGCACGTTGCAGGTTACAGATAAGGAGGGGAGAGCCAGTGAAGTAAGGGCAGTTTTCAGCTTTTAAACTACTGTAGAAACATTTCCAAACCTCTCATATGAATCCATCCATCCATTCATTTTCCGCCGCTTATCCGGGGCCGGGTTGCGGTGGCAGCAGGCTAAGAAGGGTAGTCCAGACGTCCCTATCCCCAGCAACGCTTTCAGCTCCTCCTAGAAGATCCCGAGACGTTCCCAGGCCAGATGAGATATATAATCTCTCCAGCGTGTTCTGGGTCTACCCCGGGGTCTCGTACCAGTAGGGCATGCCCGGAAAACCTCCAACTGGAGGCGTCCAGGAGGCATCCTAATCAGATGCCTGAACCACCTCATCTGGCTCCTTTCGAAGCGAAGGAGCAGCGGCTCTACTCTGAGCTCCCTCCGGATGACCGAGCTCTTTACCCTATCCCTAAGGCTGAGTCCAGCCTGAATTCATATTCTCATATGAATCATCAATGGATAACTAAATTGCTCCATGTAGAACTCCTAATCACCCCTAACACAATGATACATAATTGTGGTTTGAAGGTGTCTATGTAAAATATATTTGCATATTCAATTTCAATGTAATAAACCTGTCAAAAACCGCAGGAAAATAACTAAATGCTGAAAATCACAAAATCTTTAAAAACTCTGGATTAGTGTAATTACAGTGATGCTTAACTGCCTGCATCTGCTCCGTAAAAGAAAGCATCAGATTAGACTGTTGACACAAGGCAGGTTCGGTCCATGGATGCATGCTGTTGGCGCCAAATTCTGACCCTACCATCTGTGTGCCTTGGCAGAAATCAAGGTTAATCAAATCAGGCTACATTTTCCAGTCTTTAACTGTCCAGTTTTAGTGAGTCTCTGCCCACTGCAGCCTCAGCTTTTCTGTTTCTGGCTGACATAAGTGTGACCCAACCTGACCTTCTGCTGCTGTAGCCCATCCACCTCAAGGTTCAACACCTTGTGTATTCTGAGATGTGTTTCTGCACACTACACTTGTACAGAGTAGTTATCTGAGTTACCTTTCTGTCAGCTCGAATCAGTCTAGCCATTCTCCGTTGTTACTTGCCCCCATAATTGGTTTCCGTATTGTATGTATTGTGAATGTGTATATATGGCTGTCTTGTCTTCCCTTCTGTTTTCTCCTTCACTATTCCATTCATTCTGATCCGCTATCAGATTCCCTTTGGTTCCCTCCCCCTTCTCACATCATCAGGTGTCCGTAGACAAACCAATCAGGAGACGGTCTGTGAGTGATCAAGGCATTTTGGTGGAGACCTGTGTTTGTTAGTTCCGATAGTTAGGGCTTGTTCTCACTTAGTAAACGTTAGTCCGTTTGGTGTTCTGTGTATTTCGTGTTCGTTAGTGAATTTATCCCTGTGTGTCACATCTGTTGTTCAGTGTGCGTTAGCGTGTGTCACTATTACCATATTCAGTTGGTTTATTTCCTCTTTAGTCCTTTGATAGTCCCTGTGTTTAAAAAAGCTTTATTTGTTTTTTCACTTTTAGTCGGTCCTGTATCCTATTTTGCGTTTTGATCCTGCACTTGATACAGTGTTTAGTTTGATCCTTAAGTTTTTTCCCCCCATTTAGCCTACTCTGTACTGTGTTTTGTTTTATAATATTAATTCTGCTTTTGACTAGTAGGCCTATGCTGTGCTGTGTTTCCGTTTGTCCTTGCGTCTTGAAGCACAACTAGTTCATGGCTCATTTCCACCAAGCACTGGGCAACGGGTCGGGTCGGGCCTTAACGTATCGGAATGGTTATGGCGCCTTTTCCCCAAACATGAATGACTCAGTTCCAACAAGCACTAGGCAACAGGTGGGTCGGGTCGCTACATATCGGAACGGTTATGTTTGCGTTTCCACTGGAAAAAGTTGTGGATGGTAAAGCAGACAACCGTTCCGTTTCGTCCCGTTTTTTTGCTACACTTCTGTTGAGGTTCCTAGCACACTGACCTGGTGTTTGGAGGTGGAGCTAGACGTACTGCACGCAAGATAACCTTTAGATTCAATGTCCAAAAGCCCAAAAAACATGCTATTTTAAAGTATCCCATCAATTGCGACGTAGACTACCGGTACAAGCACCTCACAATTAAGGCAAATTATTTGATAGTTACGTGGCTATGAACCCCGCCTACATTTTATGGTACCTGTTTGCGGTGGAAAAGCACAGCAGATCTTGGGTTAGTTACTGGTTGGATCGGTTATGTGTGTCTGTGTTTCACTCCCATTATGCTTATGAAAAGTGTTTGTTCCCTCAGTACCCCAGACTGGCCTGTATCTGAGGGGGGCCTTAACATCATTTAACCTCTTTCAACAGCGTTTTTGTCCACAGAACAGCAACTCACAGGATGTTTTTTGTTACCATTCTGAGTAAATTCTAGAGACTATTGGGCATGAAAATTACAGAAGATCAGGAGCTTTAGAAACACTCAAACCAGCCGTCTGGCACCAACAATCATGCCAGGGTCAACCCATTCACAGTGTGACCATTAGACTTGAAGCTGCTGGCCCGTTTCTGCAGGGTTTTATGCATTGCTTGGCTGCCACAGGATTGGCTGATTAGATAATTGCACGAATGAGAAGGTGTTCATAAGAAAGTGCTTGGTGAGTGTATATGCTGGGGTCCATAAGTATTTAGACTTCAGATTTTGTATTTTTTTGTTATTAAGGTGCTCTTTCCTTTTTAAGTGATTGCTCATAACAAAATTGTCCCAAAAATATGATGAAAGAACGTCACCGTAATTATTTTTGTAAATATTTTTATCAACTACAACATGTTTTGAGACTGGGACCACTGGGAAGTGTTGAAGCTACTTTTAAAGCATAGCTTTGCAAGCTACAAATTACTGCATACTTGATGAAGTTGACCAACAGCAAAGCTACCATAGGGATGAATCTAGTTAACTAAAGCTATTTAGAAAAAGTAGTTCAAACTACAGTAGTTTGTAAAAAAAAAAGAAAGGAGAACTATTTCAGTTTTCAGCATTTCAGAATTATTATCAGTCCAAATTACATATAATGATAAATGTGTATTGGACAGACAAAAGTGTATTGTGTGCATATCCTCTCTGTGCAGGACTAGCAGCGTGGAATTTTGTAATGAAATGTGTATGGGATTGCAAAACAATTTTATTATTAGACTATTTTAAATGTTTTGTTAACATTTTATTTTATTGCTTATTTGCCTGCATTGACACTGCTGCAAAACAGACTTAGTCTAAGTTAGTTAACCATGTATAAATAAAATATGCATAGTTTTAGATCAATGACAATGTAAAAGGTTTCATTTTTAATATAAAAAGTCCACAGTCAGAATATTCACAAGAATATTCACAAATGTATTTAATGCTGTGTACATTCACATGCCAACATGTTACGTTGAGAACTTCCGTACAAGTAGGGAAATCACCAAATAACAGTGAACAAGTTTTAAAGGTATATGAAGGTTTAATGAGCGACAAAATTGAAAGTATGTGTTAAAGATCATTTAGGAGTTCCGGAAGCGGTTCAAAGTTCGAGGGCTCGGTTTGAGGCATCACTGAAAACAAGCTCAGATCTTCTTTTTTTGAATATCACTTTCATCACACGTTTTTAAGCTAACAATAATTTTGAAATATTTTATATTCTTACCTAGTTATGGCGTTTTTCAAGAAAAAGACAGTTGATGGTAACGTTAAAAAATTCAGACATCACATCAAAGATAGTCGGCTAATATTATCTTGCTAGCTAACGGAGCTAGCTAAGAGACAAGTTTAGTTTAAGCTAAGGTAACGTAGCTAACGGTAGCTAGTTAGCTTTTGATGATTTGGCTAATATGTTAACTAAACTTACTTTAGAAACCTTAGCTTGTACGAGTTTTAGATTTACCTCACGATATCTAGGCAGTTAAATAGCTTCAACAAAAACTCCTGTAGGTTGACAACATTGAGAGAATAACAGTCAGTGCGTGACTGTTTAGATTTGTGCCTGTGTTTGTTTTGCTGGAACTAGCTAGCTAATGTCATAACTAAATGAATTGTTTCGTTTGTGGAGTGGAGGAGTGAAATGTGAGCTAAATTATTCTTCTATTTTTAAAGATGTTATAAAGGAACAGACAAAGGAACTAAGAGGAACTCAGAGAGACATAACAAGAGACAGAGTTGCACTAGAGAAACAAGAAAAACTACTGGTGAGTGTACCTCTCACCTTCTATGCATTCAGCCAACATTTATGAATATAAAATAACAATGGTTGTCAGACATACTGAAGAAGCTAGTCTATGCACAGCATAGCATATCCATGCACAGTACTGTAAGCATAAGTTGCTAAATTGTTTAAATGTTTAAAACATTCCAAAAGCTCCTCAAAACACATTAATTGCCTGACATAATGTGTTTGTTATACCCTTTACCCTTGTAATCTTGTGATGTTCATCGATGTCCTCCGCATCAATTCCCATGTCTGTCCTATGTTTATTGCATCCTGAATTGTATATTGTGCTGTTCTTAGTGTTTATGTATTGTACGGTGACCTTGGGTGTTTAGAAAGGCATCCTTTAAATTAAATGTATTATTATTTTTATTATAATTATTATTTGTTATTATTGCACGGGTCGTGCTGCTGCTGTCAGAGTGGTCACGGTCCGAGCTTGGTGGCGGGGTGGGACAGTGAATGAGGCGTGCTGCTGTCTCTGCTGTAGCACACACACGCTGGCCTAGCAGGGCTGCTCCCCCAGAGCAGTCGTTCCCTGCTGCAGTCACTGAGGAGGGCCTTGTAGTCGTTTTGCCTGGCCCCAATGTGGCCTGCTATGCATTCAGCACCAGCAACACTCACCCCCCTCCCCCTCCCAGCACCACTGCAGAGGCACTAGACACACACAGAGTGCACGCACGCACGCAAACACACACACACGGAAGTACACGCAATGACACACACACATGGAAGTACACGCAATGACACAAACACACATCGGTGCTTCTTTTTATTCAGCCTGAGATCATCACCGGGGCCATGGGCCATCACATAGCCCCTCTCTGCTCCTGCCTGCCTCATCCTTCTTTTCTACCTCTGCATGCACACAGTACTCCTTTCAATAACTAGCAGTATTCCACAGCCAGTTTGAAGATAAAGTCGCCGGGTCGTAAAATCTGTGTTGAAGATAAACCCAACAAGACAAGATACAAGAAGTCCCAAATTCCAGTGACATAGCATCTTCTGTAAAAAAACGGAAACATAGATAAATTAAACATTATGTAAACAAGAGCATAACCCCTTGTGTATACAGGCTTTCTTTCCCGTTGGCATGTGTGTTTTGCCGTTTGCCACATTTCACATGCATATTAATGTCAGTTAGGGAGCGTCCTTTTGCTGAGAGGAATAAAAGTCAACCACACCGGCTTTAATTGACTATCTATATGCCTTTAAAGTAAACATAGAAAGGAATTCCGCTTCCTTTGGTTTGATATCAGACGTTTTCTCCCCTAAGGTTTTGAAGTTTGCCACAAAGCTCAGACATGAAAAGCAGGTGCGCATCGTTAAGAGGGAGAGTACAGGTGTAATATTGTCAGACGTCAGCTCACCTGACAGCACTGTGAGGCTTTTGTTTTGGTACAACGCAAGTGAATGAGATGTTCCATGTTGTCTGCAATATTGTGTATAAACATTTACATATCTCACAGTTTTGCCAGGTGTTGTGTTCACTGATTTAATACGTAAAATAGTAATGCATTAGGCTGCATTGAGTTGCTCTTTTGTTGAGCCTATTGATAAAAAAAACAATGGCCTTTTAATCTAAAATAATTTCAATGTTAGTTTTGTCTCCTCTTTTATGAGTTAATTATATACACAGCTGCTTTGACTTGTAGCATTTGGCGATTGTATTTATTTTCTTAAAACTGCTTGGCAGAGTGCTTTTTTTATGTAAAGAGTGCAGGCATGGGTAGATTCAGCCCATTCTCGAAAGGAGGAAAATGGTTTAACTGGTCCCTGTGTGTCGGAGACAGAGAGAGAGAGAGAAGGAGGCAGGGAGGGAGGGATAGAAGAAGAGAGTGAGAGGATAAGGAACATGGCTGCGTCTCTCTGAACAGTAGCCATGGTAGAGGAAGAGGAGGGCGGGGCGAGGTGAGGGGATTTCTCTCTCTCTCTCTCTCTCTGTCGACAGGCAGGGTTGGGACTCTGACGTGTGACAGGCTGGATGGAGTCTTTTTCCAGCATTCGTCATCCCGTCTTCCCATGATTGGCTGGAGTATTGTTATTCACTGGGAAAATGGGTCAGGCGGCCTGTGGAGGATGGAGTGGCTGTGCAGACGGACGGACGGCAGACACACACGGACATGCATGCACAGCCTTAGATGTTGTGCTTTACCTTTGCAGCAGAGCACTCCCGGCAACAAGAAGATCAACGATAATAAACCTTCCTCCCGTCTTGCACTCGGTTCCCACCAGCTCTGCTCTGCTTCAAACCCAGGGGCGCTTATCCAGATAAATAAAGGCATGCGTAAAAGAAATAATAAATAAAAAATTAGAAAATCAATACCTGTGCGCATGATTCAGGCAGAGGGTGCCACAAAGCATTGTGGGACCATGACGAGGTAGAAGCATTAGTGCACCACGAGCATGAGGCTGGAGGAAACCAGGCGCTTGGATTCAAAATGTCCTCCCTGTTTACCACACGCTCATTTAAGATCAAGCAGAGGTGGCTGCTCAAAGAAATTGCACAGTGAAACAACACGTCTGCCTTAGCGGAGGAAAAGTCAACGAAGATGGATTAATGCCTGTATTAGTTTATAGATTAGCCTGGCTAGCCTCTGTCACACACACCCTTTGCTCCAGCCTAGCTTGAGACAGGCGGAGATATTAATTGAATTGGCTGCTGTGCTCTCTCTCTCTCTCTCTCTCTCTCTCTCTCTCTCTCTCTCTCTCTTTCCGTGTATCTGCTGCACTGGCTCTTCTATGATTACGCTTCCACCTCCATACTGTGCTGTTTGCTCACCAATAACCACAATTTGTTCCTTATTAATCTCTCGGGGCTGGAAACGATTAGAGCGTGAGCTGGCGTGTGTGACGGGAGTGGGGGGGCACGGCAGGAGAGACAAAGCGCTGCTTACTCTTTGGTGAACACTGAAGGCTCTGGCGCTGCTGCAGTTTGGCACGTCTTGTCAGAACTGGTGTGTGGCTGCCTGTGCTGTGCTTATCTAGTCTGGACCGGACCGGGCCGGGCTCGAAGCAGGCTGCCTTCTAGACCACAGCTCGGAGCAGATCTGGACCACTGCCAGCTCCCACCTGGCCCCCTGCCAAGATACAGATTAGCTAGAAGCGCAACATGAGCTAATCATGGAAGGAGCCACCAATTAATTAGCACTTAGAGATTTTGTGCACTGTCTGTTTTTTTGGGGCTCGGTTGTGTAACTGTTGACTTGACCCTCTGCTGGTGGGCGGACTGTGTTTACAGCGGTCAGACTGGAGCAGATCCATATCCATAGAGTCTGTGCTTTGCTCTAGCCTGTAGAAACGGAGAGTTTGCACAATATAGACTCATACTATTTTTATCCTTACTGGTATACAGTTGTGTTTTGAGTTAGACATTGCTTTGTCAACCATTATTTAAATAGAGGCTGAATTGCTACCTGGGACCCTCCTGGGGAGTTTGGTGCTCCATCCTAATCTGAAGTATGGGACATCCAATGATGGGTTTTAGATCCAGACCTTAACCTGAAAACACCCACTGTGAAACAGGGCCTGTAGAGTGTAAGGTGATCATCCAGGGAGCAGAGCAGCTTCTCTATAGCAGAGAAACAGAAGAAAATGAGAGAGAGAGAGAGAGAGAGAGAGAGAGAGAGATATGGAAAAGGCAGCGAGTGGTGGAGGTGATGGACAAACAGGCGAGCATCAGTCCCAGTCTGAGAATCTCCTGTGCTGCTGTCTGCTTAGCACCGTCTGGTTACTCTCGGCCATAAAAAGGAGAAGGCAGATCCGATCCCTTTACAACTGCTCTCCCCCACCTGCCTCCATCCCTCCATCTCATCCATGTTACATCTTGCTGTTGATGACTGGGACGGCCCTGATCCACGAGGCAGACCTTTGACTGGTGACAATGGTATCCTGCAATCTCCACATCTGCCTAAGAACCGGCAAAGGACTGATGGATGTGTGCGTGTGTGTGTGTGTGTGTGTGTGTGTGTGTGTGTGTGTGTTAGTAAGTGTGTGAGCCTGCGTGTGTGTGCGTGGGTGTTTGTGCGGAGGAGGGGGGTGTTGGCTATGAATGGCTGCTCTTATCGCGTGTGTGCAGCTGCTGCAGTGTCTTTGAGAGAAAGAGGGGCTGTCCGTGCATGCCAGTCACTGCCTATTCACAGCATAGGCTCTCTCTCTCTCTCTCTCTCTCTCTCTCTCTCTCTCTCTCTCTCTGCTTTCCTGGTCTGTGTTTTCTGTCAGGGAAGTGAGACAGTCCGATGAAAAACATGACTTGAGGTTTAATGCAGACTCACAGCAAATGGTTTCGTGGTCTCACTTTTTCACATGTTGAGATTAGGAAACAGACAAGTAGTGAAGCTTCACGTCCCATCAGAGCCTTGCCCCTTTGTTGACAGTGCGCATGGTCATTTTGGTTTCCACGTGGTCTTCGTTAAGCCTAAATCACTGTTGTTGCAGTCCATATGATTACATTCATAGATAGTAATTTGCTTCCTAATAATTCCCGTTTATTTACTCTCTTCTTCAACAGAGGTAAACACTTTGACTGGTATTAATTAGACACATTCATATTTTGTTGAGTTTGACCTAATATTGAGAACATATTATGCGAATAGACAGAGCATTCAATATATATAAATATATACATATATATATATATATTATATATAATATAAACATGATATACAGGATGTATTAAATAGCAGGCATTAATGTTAGGAACAAATAAAAGATGTTCATTCATTTGTTTTGTTGTCTGGTAGTATCACCATCTACCTCAACTAAGGCCCTAACTAACAGTGACGAAGAGACTTGCCAAAGGCCAGGATGCTAATCAAAACAGGAAATAATGAAGTGAATTAATTCATCTGGGAGATGGTGCCAGTATAAAAGTGACCTGTAGGAAAAGGGTTTCCAAGGAGACACACCATGGGTAATCACCTTGATAGATAGACATCTTGGGCAGCTGGGGATGTGACATCCCAAGGCACCATGCACTACATGCAAGGCATTCTGGGAATTCTACACCCTTCCTTCAACCCCCTTCCCCTCCCTCCCTCTTTTTTTCCGAGGCAGCCCAGGTGCACTGTCATGTAGTGCTAGAGCCGTGTTTTTCAAGCTGTGATAAGTAACCTTGAATCTAATAAAAGTGCTAGAGAGCAGATGGTGAACTGATGATTAAGATTCAGCTTCTCCAGTATTCAGATATTATAAAAGACAGTAATAAAAGCAAAAAAATAAATAAATAATGATTATATATAATTACAAATTCTGACACTTCTAAGGATTAGTAACACATTTGAGTTTAAAATGTATAGCATTTAACTGAGCCATTCAAACAATTACAATGATAATACTGACACAATTATTTTTGTGTTATTTATCT
>JAVQIZ010081012.1:0-14031 GCA_036023535.2 Galaxias brevipinnis
TGGAGAGAGGGAGGAGGGAGAGAGGGGGAGAGGGGGAGGGTGCAGGAGGGAGAGAGGGGAAGAGAGAGAGGGAGAGAGAGAGAGAGAGAGAGGGAGAGAAGGATCCAGGCATTAGTAAAGCAGGTCACCACCATATGTTTTAGTCAAAAACAGACCTAGAAATAGGATTTCATCTTAAATAATTTGAGGTTACCGTGAGGTCTGCCCCCCTGTGCTTCTTGTGTCTGCTTAGGAGGGGGTTGGGCTTGCCTGCCACACCGTCCCGGTGCCTCCTACTTGATATGTGCTGCAGGCAGAGCAAAAGCAGACAGGGGGCAGTGTCAAACTGTGTCTAGAGTTCATCCCTGCTTCACTATCAAAATGCAGTTCCCTAAAACCTTTTTCGAGATAGATGTCAAGGTTGGTTCAGGATTATAAATGTGCCCATTAGATACCACCTGTCCTCCTACCTGTTTGAGTTGTAGTTCAGAATTGACCCGTACGTTGCAGATCTCACAGTGGAAGGTGCGTTCCTGAGTGTTGGGGTCCACCGGCCCCTCTCCCTGCTCCCCAACAGGCTTGGGGCCCAGGCGAGGGTATGCCTTGATGGGGCCCAACCCACTGCGAGCCTCCAGGATGGTTTTGTGTTTGGTACCTAGACAACAAGCAGACAGAAAGGGCATTATTGTACAGTAGCTCTTGTTGCCTTCAAACTAGAGAGTCTATCGAAATAACCCAGTGAGGCTCTAGAGTAAATATACTGCACAGCGTGACTATTTAAAAGATAAACGGAAGTCTTCTGTATTGGTCCCCATGGCCCCAACCTGCCAGAAGTGCTTTGGGTCTGCACAGCATTCCACCTCAAAGCAATGAGGGAGAATGTGACAAGGACAAAGGTCAGCATAACAGAGAAGACTGAATGTACATTAGGCTGGATTTTCCTTTAAATTATCACGCATGTGCGCGCGCGCAACAACACGTTAGTAGGGCTTGAAATGGTGTGTCATGTTCACGTATGGCCGCTAGAGGGATACATTTCACTTTAGCTAGCAACTGGTCGAGTGGCTATGGTAACAAGAATGTGCGTACTTCTCCCTAAAACTGTCTTGTCAGTGCGGTTGCTTATATTGGCTTGAAATGTAAAAGGACCTGGAATATTTTTCCAAAGTCAATCGAACAGCCTATTTACCAGTCCAACTTCTGAGATTCTGGGATTTGACATTGGGATCTTGTTAGACAATCGATTTAAAATATATATATAAATTGAATTATCGAAAAACAGCATTTCCAGAACTTTCCTCAATTCCAATTTGATGAGTAAGAAAAATAGGGCACAGTACTGTCAAGACGAAATTATGTCACCCACAGCAGTGGAAATCATTGACTTTGTGTTAGACAATTGAAACCAGAGTATCAAATCACGCTCTTTGGTACTGGGAAATAGTGTTGTGACCTCTTCCATCAATCTAACAACTGTGAATGCTTTAAATGCTCGGCATAAGAGCACGGAAAGTAGTCTCAGTGTACCTAACTAGTTCCATGTTTTGGCAGAACATTTCCAGTCAGGTCAGACTTCCTCTCCATTTGCTTCTCCCCCACCCAGATGCTGTCCTCTTGTACTGGCCCTGACTGGAGCTGGACTCGCTTTGATCCTCAGGCTTAAATCTGTGGTTGCTGTAGAGACCTAAAATGATGGAGGGTGACAGCTAGAGAGGCGGTAGGGGGCCAGGAATTACGGATTTCACATGCGTCCAGAAATGTGCACTTGGAGTGTTTGGTATGGTCTTTGTTCTATTTTGGGAAGGCAATCTCTCGTCATGTGGTGTTTTGTCTCTGTTTGCTTGACTCATAGCGTTGAGCGTTACACAAATAGATTAGACACATTTCAAAACACAAAAACGGACAATGCATCAAAAGGATTCGTATAACGCTACGACAACAATAAAATAATCATAAATACACGTCATGCGTCACACGTCTAACGTCAGGCTGCCTTGGCGTCTGTTTCTTCAACACATGCTTTCTGGGGATGGTTTTGAGTTTTGATTTGAGTCTGAGAGTGATTGCTTCCAGATTCTTTTCTCCTCAGAGCTGATTACGACCGTTAATCTTTCTAGGGTTGAGCTGTGGCGACCATGAGTTGAAATATTAGAACGTCAGAGTCGTGTTTGTGTTAGATCTGTGTGTGTATCCGAACAAATAAAATCCCTGTCTACAATTACATGGTATATATCCTCGTTTACTGTTGAACAGATATGACTAAGTATGCATGTGTGTGCGTGGGAGATTGTTGATCATTGCCTTGTTCTTCGACCATTGTCAGTACGTGACAATAAAATATGCCTGCCATCCGTTTAATAAAGGATATGCTTCCCCAGGGAGTACTGATGGGATACCGCAAGCCCGCCAGTAGTAACTTCAACAATGATTTTGTTGATGATTAATTTAGTATACTGATTGACACTTAATTGTACAGTAGGTAGCACTTACTGGGGTTCTCTCGGGTCTGTTTGGTAGTTCTGAGGCCATGACACGTCAGGGCCTCTCTTCTGCCCTCTCACACAATCCCCTTTGTGGCAAAACATTTGCCACACACACTGGTGAGTCTCTCTGTGTGTATGTTTGTGTCTCTGGGTGTGTGTTAGTGTTAAACTGAATGACAAAAAGAGAGCGCGTTAGAGAGAGAGAGAGAGAGAGAGAAAGAGAGAGAACGAGAGAGAGAAGAATTACACTGGGAAACTTTAGTCCATAGGACAGTTTCTCCTGTAAAATGACAGACAAAGAGAGTAGTGCTGGTTGAGCCATATGGGATTACAGAGCATGCGTTCAGGGTATTAATTGCCCAGAGAGCCCGCTGGCTATGTGCAGGCTGAGAAGCCAACACAACAGTGCTAAAGCTTACAGCTGCTATTGTGAACCTCTCATCCGTAGCGCCTTTTTTTTACGGGCTTAGCCTCCTGCTGCAGTGGTTCTCTGCGTTCACCCTCCTCCACTGCAACTTATCGAAGCAAACCGCCCCAGGTAACGGGGAACAGCCTCTCTGCCGGGCGGCAAGAAGCACGGGATAAATCAGTGAATCTGAGAATGGGCGAGTTGTCCTTAAATAATTGCTGCATGTCTGTCTTGAGCGAGGCCATGTGTGTTGGCAGTGCGCTGGGTGCAGGTGGGGTGAGCGGGGGAAACGTGTTGAGGCAGGTGAGGAGAAGCGCACTGCCACGGGGCACCATGGATGAAAAAAGCAGGAGCGATGCGCTTGGTTAGCCTCAGAGGACAGGCCTGTCTGTGCGCCAAAAAGCCCTCGAGTTCCGTTCCGATCATTACACACCGCGGCACCCTCATGCAGGTCCAATGCTAACTTGTTCAGACACGACAACCCTTTGCAAAAAGGTCAGAGTGTTGATGGAAACAGATACATTCTCCTCCCGCACAGCCAGCGCCACCTGCAGAGAGCACGCGCCCGGCTGGCTCCGCCTACCTTTGTTGTGCGCCTCCAGCTGCGAGAGGGAGTTCACGGCCACCTTGCAGAGCGAGCAGTACAGGAGCTTCTTGGCCTTGTCCTCCTCGCTCTCCGGGACGGTGGGGCTGCTGGAAGCCGGGGCCCCCGGGAGTCCGGAGCCCGGCTGCCCTGGGTTGCTGCAGCAGCCCGGGGAGGTGGAGGACGGAGGCATCAGGGGAGGGGTGGGGATGAGGGGACACGCTGGAGGCGCCGGGGAAACGTCCATGGGTGGAGTGGGGGGTGTGGGGAGAGGAGGCAGGGGGCCAGGGGCCAAGAAGGGCCCGCTCAACTGCGGCAGGAGCCCGGATTCATCTGCAAAAAAGATTCAAGGAGGGAAATCAAATTCAGCTTTAGCAAAAAAAACAAAATAGCACAAAAAGTAATTTTTTTGTAACAAAACATATAATTCAGTCCTTAGAGTATTTTCAATCAAATGTTCAGGGCTTTCAAGTCTGTGGTGAAGCAAAATGTGTTTGTCTGTTTCAACCACGTCCCAAACCGAGCGGCAGGCTCACACGGCAGCACAACCCAGAGTCTGGTGAGAAGCCCACACAAACCCACAGGATTCACACTAAAGTATTTTGGTAATCTCTAAGACCCATAATTGAGTTAAAAGTCTTCCTTCTAATTTCCACAGCAACATAGAGTATAAAATAGCTCAGAAAAGAAAGGCACATGGGCTGAGAATGACTTGTGCTGTGAACAGTAAAGTGGCCATTGTATGTGTTTGAGCCCCCATATCCCGTCATTGATGTGGTCTCATCCTATTGAAACGTGTCTACAGGGAAACATTGAGAACAGATACCCCAGCCAGGCATGTGGATGTTTGGATTTACTCCCACACGTGTTATTATTGGCTGGGTTAAAACCCTGCAAAAAGGAGTTTGGTTTTAAATAGGTTAGAGGCATTGAGCCTAAGACATTTTTATATAGAAAACATACAAACACACACACACACACACACACATACACACACACACACACAGAGAGACACAGACACAGACACAGACACAGACACACACACACACACACACACACACACACACACACACACACACACACACACAGACTTATTCATGTACAGATATAGAACACACAGACACATGTTTTTGGTCAGCCACTCCCATATGCAATGCCTTTGGTATTCAGCAGGGTGGTGACTCAGTAGAGACCTCCTAAATTTGGGGTGGGGATCATTTCAGAGGTCCGCCGACCCCCCGATGTGTGCGGGCCAACCGTCTCCTCTCCAACAATCACAGAGATAGGTCCAGAAAAGCTTTGAGGTCTTAAAGCGTTTACAGAAATATTGCTGGGATGAAAACAAAGATCGACTCTTAAAGCCCAATTTCATTTTTGGATTCAATGTTTTGCTCAAACTGGTGAAGGGAGGGGTTCTGTCATGGTGCTTGTTAGGCTGTGGGCAGTTAGCAAGGGGGATCTTTTGAAACCGAAACGTAAAGATTATTTATGTTGTTTTACTGTATATGTGGAGGCCCCACACAGGGGAGGTAACTATACTACAGGTTTCTTGACTGCTCTATCGCATCAGCTTTAGATCCCAGAGTGAGTGCTTTTCCTTTCCACCTTATTCTGAGAGCCGGTTTTTCTCTCTTTCCACTCTCCACATAACAGGTTTCCAGATGCTGTGTGCTACAGGCTAAGCAGGGCGTTTGTGTAACAGATGTTTTGTCAAAATCATATTTCATATTCAGTCAGAATGGCTTTCAGAAGCCTATAAAACCGGCCTGGATCAAAGTGCGGGGTGCTGTGCAGGGTGAGAGATCTTCAGGGCCCGGAAAGGAGCATATTCAGTAACTGAGTCTAGTTCACCATAACATCCCTGGATCAGACTTTTATCAGAACATTGAGACGGAGGAAGACTTTTACATTGTGTTTGCAATCGAATCGATGGACAGGAGAGAAGAGTCCTATATACTGAACACACAAGCAAACACACACATACACTCACTCAACACACAAACACTACTCCTGGAGTCTCAGTCCATGGGATTCACGTGGTTCAATAGGTTCAATAATACATCAAATGTAAAAAAAACAACAACATTACATTACATGGAAAACAATTGTGGTGAATAGCCCTACAATTTTGAAAACTCACTCACTGACCCAGGATGTTTCGTAAAGCTTTTGCCTTTGATAGACTATAGGAAATGATGGTACAGGTAAAAACCTTATGACACTTCGTCTTGAAGTACTAACTCAACCCTTTATTGACGAAAAGTAACGATTTGTTATTGTTTCAATTTCCCACATTACATGGGGTGTTCCCTTTAGAGGTACCACTCCAGTGACAGGCATTTGACCTCCTTGCTCTGGGTAATTGCACATTTTTTTCGGTGGAATGCTGAAGAGCAGAAGATTGGTCGTCAACCCCGGATATTCCTGACGGTTGCGGAGCTTGCGCTATCGAGAGAAACCAAACACTGCTTTCTCAACAAAGGCCTTGGGAATCCTACACCCCAGCGTGTTTCACATCAGAGAACAGTCAGAGGGGCACGTAACGCTCCAATGATAGGGCTGCGGACTGACCTTGCCCTTCTTCCTCGCGGGCAGAACGGACGGCCAGGCAGCGAGGCGGAGAGCTGAATAATGCAGAGCGAGAGGTCGCTCGCTGGAGGAGGATAACTCCATCCAGATGCTGAACTGTGGGGTTGATCCACGTATTTACGCTGATGTAATCACTCAGGAAATCTAACTATAGGGTGTGGATGTGGGGAGAGAGTGCTTGTTGACCAGACTTAAGGATTGAGGAAGTAGATTTGAATTCCAGTTGTATTGGAAGAGTAACGGAGGGTTATAAGTACAGGCTACGACACAGTAATATTGTCCGAATTCACCCACAGGCTGCAGAAAAAAATTATATGGAGATAAATGGTGGATAGACAAGTGAAAAACAACATCTGTTTGTTTAATGGGTGAATAACGTGGCATGAGCAGCAACAACAAAACATTACAAAATACAATGAGACGCTGTTTCGGCACTAGCCAGAGGGTGTGTACCCACCCCCCCTGAGTGACCCTCAGGTGTTGGGGTCACTGTGGGAGGACAGCCTGTGCTCCTCTAGCTCCCCCCCCACCCCCACCCCTTCAAAGCCCCTCCAACCTCCTCTTAATGATTAACGGGCTCAGAAACCCGACGCCAACCTGACACAGACCTGCTCCTCCCATTCATAATGCAGCAAGGGTGCCCTCTCTTCACCTGGCCCTCGTCCCAATATTGACTCACACAACGCACATGCATGGCCGCACACACTCACTTACTGACACACACACACACACACACACACACATTTGAGGCTTTCCAAGGAACTGGGTGAATTTCCGAGGAGTACAGGAGATATGACTACATAAGCATTGCTACATTCGCTACCAAACCACAGATAAAGGAAAGGTATGCGAAGCCTATCAGCCTTGTGTAACTGGACACCACAGCCAGCACACAACCCCCAGTGCAACACAAGCTCTCACATGAAAGTCATCCGTCTAATTGACCTTGATACAAGAGGCTTAAACTGGGCCCTCCATTGGAGTGGGAGAGGAAAGGAGAGGAGAGGAGAGGAGAGGAGAGGAGAGGAGAGGAGAGGAGAGGACAGGAGAGGAGAGGAGAGGAGAGGAGCTAGAAGTCTTTCTCCCAGTAAACAGCTGGCCTCTCCTTCTCCAGGCCCAGCCAGATCCCCGGTTCTCTTTGCCAAACTCCCTTGGGGCCTCGTCCTTGGGGATCCACAGACCACATCTTTCCTCGCTCGGCACACTCAGTGTTAACATTGACCCAGCCAGAATACAGAGACACGGTTCATTGGGTAAACAGCAAAGAAAACCCCTCAAAAAGAGCACACTGTCTATGTAACGTGTTTGCCCATAACAAACTTAACCAATTTCCTCAGTTTGTTATTGCTGCAATGGCCGGATGTGCTGCATATTTTAGTAGCAGCCAACAGTGCATTATATATCAATGATAACAGGCGGCTGAGGCACTGGGTTAGACACAGTATCATATCTCAGTGTGCTGGCAGCGGACAGACTGGAAAAAACGCCCTCGAATAGGTCAATAAACCGTTTCCAAAGGAAAAAACATAGGGCATCAACAAAAACATTGCAATGCAATGTACAGTAGGGGAAGTGCTCGAGCATGGGAACGATTCCCATTTTTCTCTGTGTGCTGCCACACAGTCTGTGTGTGGGTGTGCACGTCTGCCTGTGTGTGTTCACTTGTGCAATATTGTACGTACTTTTGCGGTGTGTGTGTGTGTATGTGTGTGTGTGTGTACGGTGTGTGTGTATGTATTTGGGTGTGTCTGTGTGTGTGTGTGTGTGTGTGTGTGTGTGTGTGTGTGTGTGTGTGTGTGTGTGTGTGTGTGTGTGTGTGTGCTTGCATACTGTATGAGGAGCGTATAATGAGAAAGATTTATCACCACTGTGTTGCCTGGACTCTCCCTGCACCCCCTCTTTGCGGCTGCTGCAGCGCCCACCCTGTCCCCCTGCTCGCCTGTCACCCTGTCAGCGCGGCCTTTGAAGCTAACCTCATTAGCCAGCCTGCTTAGCGGGAAACCCCCGTCAGGTGACTGAGGGGGGAGGGGCTGGTGTCACAGCGTGTGAAAACAGGGGGGATGGAGGGAGGGAGGGGAAAGGAGGTTAGCTGCCGTTCTCCCTAGCCCTGGGCTTAGTATTAAGTGGAGGATGCACTGATGACAGCGCCAAGTGGGACGGGGGGGGACGACGCGCGTGGCCGGAAGTCACTGAGGTTTCCATGGAGGATGGGAAGGCCCTCGCGACGAGTTCAGGAAGGAGCAGGACAAGTAGGCGGGCGGGGGGCTGAGACGGCGAGGCACGGAGGGAGAGCGGGGCTTCGACGGAGCGCGATGGAGAGGCTGGCACAGGGAAAAGGGAGCAGAAGCTAACGGCTGTGGGAGAGGAAGCCAATTACTCCGTGGTGGAGGGCGCCTTGATTCCCAATAGCTATAATTGCTTATGTTTCATTTAAAAGACCATAGGAAGCGCATTACGCTCATCGCGCTCTGCCTCCTCTTCCGATCACGGGGGGTCTAGATTTCATTAGAGATCAGTCACATTTCATAAAGCACCCATAATCAACTTGTTAAAGATTAACCAGAGACCATACTGTTTGCAACTGGAGCCTTAGGGCCTGTGATTCAATTGCTTCATTCCGGAGTAACCATTAATATAATTGAAACATGGAACACTGTTTTGCTAATGCAATCCGAACAGAGGAACTACAATTGAATTGCGTGGACTTTCTATATTCAAGCTCACCACGGTTTAGGTGTCAGAGATCTCCACATGTCCTCTGTGACACAGTGATGCACCTGTGCCAGGGCCCGTAAACCAATATGACGAGAGAACAATCCACATTGCATGGGCAACTCCCCTGTGCTTTCATTCATGTAAAACCCAATATACACTGATTTCCCACAGGGAGAAATAAGAGCCCGTTGTGCAGAGATGCCATCACGCTGAAGAGCGCCATACGGTGGTTTTCTCATTCGTTCTCTGTATCTCCGTCTAGATAGAGTCTAGCTCCTGAGGGGAGTGGTCTTAGTAATCACACAGTAGTCCTGATGTTGCCGTTCTCTGTAGCTCCATCTAGGTGCAGTCTGAGGGGAGTGGTCCTAGTAATCACACGGTAGTCCTAATGATGTTATAGATGAAAGGGCTTTGCATAGATGTGCGTCAGGGATTGAGGTTTTTTTGGCCACCAGGGGGCCCTATACTCACAGAACCAATTTTTTTCTTTCTTTCTTTCTTTCTTTCTTTCTTTCTTTCTTTCTTTCTTTCTTTCTTTCTTTCTTTCTTTCTTTCTATCTTTCTTTCTTTCTTTATTTTTTCTTTCTTTCTTTCTCTGAAATATGCTCTGTATGCTGATGTCTTGGATTGTGAGGGATTGCTTGTTTACTGATAGCACAAGATTGCAAATAAAAGTTCCATAAGATAAGCCTGTTTTCAAAGATTTTTTTGTGTTTCCTGGCAAAAGCAGATTTGACTTTGCTCTAAACTAGCAAGTTGCTTTGAGGCAGCAGAAAACATGAATGATAATTTGTTTTTCTTTGACAACGCATTTTGGCAGAGCCACTGACAGAGTGATGAAGAGGATGTGACTGGAGTCCAACAGGACTCTGAGCGGTAATCAGAGCACTGATATCCCCAGTCTATGTTTACCTCAGCGAGGATGAGAGACGAGAGACGTTTCCGAGTCAAATCACCGAACCCACTGACCTAGCAGAAAACGCTGTGAATAAAAACACATATTTTTGTGTGAGCGCGGCCAACCCGATGAAGTATTGTCAGGGCGGAGACATTGTCCCTTGCTCAGTATAAAATGTGACTTTGTCTCTCCATTCAGGAACACCCTTCACCAACAGGACGCTAATTAATTAGGCCATTTTAAACTTGTGGTATAACATATTGCAACCTCAGTCGGGGACGGAGAGTAAAAGCTTCATGTCGGTATGTTGGAGTGGCGATTATCCTTGACAGGGTATTCATTTTGGGCTAATGAGTGTTTGTCTTTGGTACAGGGTGTGTGTGAGGAGGCCCCTGCTGATTAAGTACAGTAATATAGACCGCCGCAAACTCTACAGATGTTCATTAAATGGGCTGGAACAGACTGCGGAGGACGCTTCATAATTCAAGAAGCACAAACACACACACGCACACACGCACACTCACACACACCGACACATGGAAAACACACATTCCAGCAGGTGAACATGCACACACTCACACCTCACTTACGTTATGACATAATGGAGCTGAACGCTGAGTTATTAACACCAACACTAAATGTGAAGGATGGCATTGCCCTGCTCAATAGGGCCTGTCACATTGGGTTTGTGTAAATCCTCCACGCTAACACCACCAGCTCCACAGCAATAACCCCCGCCGATGCTGCCCCCCTATCAGCTTTGACAATGGCGGGGAAGCATTACTCCCTTCACACTCTGCGTCCGGCCGATGCTGTTACACGATGATTCCAGCATTGAATTCTAATGAATCGGTCCACTTTTTCCCACCTCCCCTGTCCATCCCCCCTCCTTTCCTTTTATCCCTCCCTCCCCTGCCTTCCATCCGTCCTTCCCCTGCCCCTCCCCTCTTCTTTCTTCCAGGTGGGGTGTGCATTGCTCAGTCTCAGAAGATCCCCAGAGAGCCCAAGCCGGGGGAGTTTGATAAGATCATCTCCCGTCTGATGGAGACCTCCAATGCCAGAGCTGTCATCATGTTCGCCAATGAGGATGATATACGGTATGTAGTACCCTATGAATTCTACCCCTCCATAACTATAAATCCATATTCGGGTGCTTCTTTATAGGCAGCTGACGTAATGTCCTCTGGCTCTTCCAGCCGATAACCACTAGGCTCTAAAGTCTACCTTCTGTTTGCTTTCAAATGTGTTCCTACTAAACCCCCTGTCCCCTTTACTCTACATAGGGAAACACCTAGGACAGAGTTGTGTCTGTAATTCTCAATGTAATGTGTTACCACTATAATATATTCCCCAGCTAGCCAAAGGGGGGCGCTGTGTTAAGCGACCATTTAGTTAACTAACAAAGAAGAAACCAGAGTCAGGTAGTTAGCCATTTCATGCCACCATGTTGATTGTAAAACACTTGATCCAAACTCAGCTTTTGACTCAAACTGGGAAATTCTTATGACTTATACTCTACATAAGTTTTAATCGGAATCAATGTTTTTCCTCCTCTTCAAGGCGTATCCTGGATGCAGCCAAACGCAACAACCAGACAGGACACTTTCTGTGGGTGGGGTCTGACAGCTGGGGCTCCAAGATCTCACCTGTGATTGGTCAGGAGAAGGTGGCTGAGGGAGCTATTACTATCCTGCCCAAACGAGCCTCAGTTGATGGTGAGTGAGTGGGAGTGTGTGGGTGTGTGTATGATTGAGTGTGTGTGGGTGTGTGTATTATTGAGTGTGTGTGGGTGTGTGTATTATTGAGTTAGTGAGTGATTGAATCTGTGTTTATCCTTCCATTTTGACAATAGCTACAATAGCTCTGTGAGGCACATGGTGAAGTGATCTTAATATCCCCTCTATCAGACAGCCATTAGATGATTATGTCCGTAGGGAACGGCCTGAGACGTGCTAACAGTGATAATATGCTACTGTGAACAAGTCAAAGACTGTAATACAAGGCGCCAGAGTTGAAGGGGTTCAGAAGTCGGAATATAATTTATGTAACGGACCAGTTATGTTATGAGTTATTTCTAATTTTTTCTCAACGCATTTCGGCAGCATTTGATAGATACTTCCGGAGCCGCTCCCTCTCAAACAACAGACGGAATGTGTGGTTTGCTGAGTTCTGGGAGGAGAACTTCAACTGCAAGCTTGGGATGCATGGCAAGCGACCTGGCAGCCCCAAGAAGTGCACAGGTAAGGCCTGACCCCACATCACAGTTTGTACGTGGAGGATGAATAAGCACGCAGGTCAAGGGGGCAGGGGTTGAATAAGCACGCAGGTCAAGGGGGCAGGGGTTGCCGTATAGGTAGATGATCCTATCTGAAAGCTGTCGTCCTAGTTGGACGAAGAAGTCAATAAACTAGAAAATGGCGTGATGGAGGATCAGTTTGTTTGATGTGTGACATTGAGCTGTTGTTTACTGGCTCCTGGACAGCACCCGTGATGAGTGATGAAATCCTCGGGAGTAAAAAAAGGAAAACATCCGATTTGTCTCTTGTTTGATACAAAATCCTGTCAAATGATATGCAGAGTCATCGGTAATATCACCGCAGACTGTTTCCATCGTGTTTAATTAATCGTCTCATTAAGGTAATTGCTTTGCCAGAGGACTGATGAGTATGCTCCAACCGGTAGCAATGGCAATAACATGCAATAACGCTGTGTGTTTATTTGACTACAATTAGCAAATGAAAACTATGCTTAGGATCATTTGAACCGGTAGAAAGTCTTCAGAGATGTGGTGATGGCTTGGGCAGCAGTTTGTCGTACAATGTAGCCATCCATCGAAGCGGTCCTTATGGTGGAGGACAGGTCATGTACCTTAGACCGAACCCAGCTCACACGCTTATGACGGGTTAATCGCTTTAGTTAAAATATGACAGCATTAAAGGAGCTTGGCTAATGTAGGCCAGCAGAAGAGGGATGATGCTAATTATGCCCCCGGAGACTGGTTAATGACACTGTTCGTTCTAACACCAAAGTAAAGTACTATAATGGCTGCTAGGCTCCGAAGAGAATTGAAGCTTATTCTCAGGGAAAAGCCTTCAGTGTGCTCCCAGGTCTGTGGAAATGGAATGACGTGTCGTCCTCTGTGTCTGATGCACGACTGCGACCCCATGTGCGTGCGTGGCTCCTAATGTTGGAGCTAGAGAGTAGCGATGAAGGCAGTTAAAATTGGTGAGAGCTGCCTGTGTTGAATTTTGAAAGCAAACATTGAATACATTCATTTGGGGAGCTACTGGACAAATATGTGACAATAGAGAATTCAATTTTTTCGCAGTCCATTCTTTATACACAATCACCAGAGTTGTATGAAAGACAACTTAAATTGAAAACTTAAATTGGGTAAAATACGGAGCTTCCATGGAAGCCATAACACCATTTGGAGACTCCCAGGTAAAACAGGAGAGTTGGCATCTATGACAATCTATTCCCGGTGTCAGACTCCCTCCATCCCGCCTGGTGATTGGCTGAAGAGCCGTTTTCCACACAGGGGAGGAATGACGGTGTCCTTGTATAAGGTCTATAGATAGCCATGATCACATTATGCCTCTCTCTACTACCTGATGTTTGTACACTCCCTTTGTAACTCCCCCCTTCTCTCTTTCTCTCTGCCTCTAACTCTCGTCTACCCGACTGTTGAGGGAGCCGTGGTATGGGCTTAATGTGTGTGTTTGTGTTTGAATATATTAGTTGGAAGGTCTTACCAATTCCAAGCAGGTCATGTTCCATATTATGGAGAAGTATTTTATGTTCATTATACAGGTTCGATTTATGGTCCATGAGCTTACTATTAAAACTGTGTGCGTCAATGGGTGGGTGTGTGGGTCAGGATAATGTTATGCTTGTGTTTTCGCCAGCTAATAATTTAATTTGTGCTGATAATCATTGATAATCATTTGAAGGGGCTGTGACTTCTAATAACTGTGAATAGCTTATAGTGTCACTAGAGATTGTCAGACTGTGGGATGCAGAGGGCTCTATTGGGTGTGTGTGTGTGTGTGTGTGTGTGTGTGACAGTGTGTAAGGATGTCGAGAGCCCTGTAGTGCTATGTCAGACTCCATTAATTCTAAATGCTGGGGGTGGCGACCTAGGCATCATCAACATGGAAACCAATCAACAGCCTCAGCTGGAACGTGCTGCTAGGGGTCACCATGGTGACCGCTGCCGGGGGAGGAAGAGGAGGGTAATTATGGTGTTTGATTGCTCTCAGGGAAATTTCCTATCATGGGAGAGAAACAGACCCACACCCACACAAGCGTGGGCTCACACACACACACACACACACACACACACACACACACACACACACACACACACACGCAC
>JAVQIZ010081046.1:0-34477 GCA_036023535.2 Galaxias brevipinnis
CCCCCCCCCCCCCCCCCCCCCCCCCCCCCCCCCCCCCCCCCCCCCCCCCCCCCCCCCCCCCCCAGCACAGGCCACACAGCTGGCTATGTTAACTTTCTGTCTTTTTTGCTCAGGTCGCACCGCCCCGGGGTATACTTTTCTGCATTTCATGTTTTGAATGCATAAAGGTAAGCTTTCCTGCTGAGCGTAGCTCATACATAGCTCATTCCAACCCTGCAGGAGTAGGGAAAAGCTGGATGTGCTGTGGGCTCAATTTAACCAAGTATCCTTGGGATGGAAGGTGCCCGCAAACCCCAATGACCGTTTGTTCTCAACCCAAATCCATTCTAAGGACCCTTTCACACTTAACTGGTTTATCGGGACCAAAAATTACAGGTCTGAAACCCACCCAGGACCACGGTCCAGACCATCCAGCAGGAATTTGGTCCTATGGAAAGAGGTATTCTCGGACAGATCAAACTGAACCACGATTCGGAAGATTTACAGGTAGACCCGCAACTGGCTGGGATTGTAACTGGCCTTGAGTATTTTGTTTAATGTTGGTGCTGCTGGTGGTAATGCAACAACAATGATTATATTATGGCTGCAACGATGTGAAAATGTTTGTTAATTTTTCAATGTCCCCACCGAGTTGGCAACACGCTGACATCAGATGCACACCCGTTTACCAACCAATCAACGCCAATTCAAGTACAGGGAGAAGTAAGTGATGACGACAAAACGAAAATGTGTCATGTAAAGTTCTCACATGCACACGGTGAAGTACAATGTAAAACCAAAACTAATTCGATCAAATGTAGTATACAATGTAACAAAAATATGAACGTTGGTTTGGACCTTGGAGCAGACTTTTAGGTATAAAAGGGCCCTAAATATTGATTTATAAAATTTTGGATAATGGCATAATGGATATTTCAACGCCGTATCCTGCATATTTTTTAATCTTTTGGTTTCAGTTGTGGAAAAAAATATATCATGAGCAATTTTGTTAGATGTATTAGTTGCTATTTGTTGTAAATATATATGACTTGCCGATCAGAAAAATTATTTCCTCACATCAAATACAACAAATGTGACAGTACATAATTCTTAGCACTGCTACAACCAGAGTAGTTCATTATTATTTATGTTTATGTTCACATTCTAAATAACTTGGACATAACAGAAGGACCACAAAGCAACTAAAAAGGTTCCATTCCCCATTGAAAAATGCAAAACAGGCAATTACGCGTTCTGGATCAGTCGTCTTTCTTAAAAACACACACACACACACACACACACACACACACCCACACACTTCTGATTCTGATTCTGTCTGCAGACGGTTTCTGTAAAGAGTGCGTGTCATTAAGTATAAAATACAGTCTAATTTGATAGTCCCACCCAGCTTCTTTAAAATGAACAAATATAAGTCATATTCTAGATAAATATACACACTGTCAACAGATATATCTATAGAATTACTGTAGCACTAGTGAAGGTATGCCTTTAAATATTAAATATGCAGCTACATTTTCCCTATCAAGAAAAAATTACATGAAACTGAAAAAACCAAAACAATGCACAATTGTGAACATTTGCTTGACCATGCCCATACCTTGTGTGCAAACATTCAAAACTTCTCACTGAACTTTTCTCTCCCGGGATTGAAGGGAAAATAAGACTGTCAGATCCACAGGTTACTGAACGTCCCTCCGGTCAAAATGAGCATTAAAAATTCATAGAGTATTGATCAAGAAGCACCAGCAAAGGGAAAGACCACATATAAAGACTGCATTCTATTCGACATACAATCTGTAAGACACTGACAGAGTAGGTTGATTCAGTGTGTGTGTGTGTGTGTGTGTGTGTAGTGTCATGGTTTTTAATCAGAACAACCTTGTCAATGGCGATCTTTTATGATGTATTGCATCAGACCATTCTTTTCTATCTGATTAGTAAGTATAGGTCTTCCTTGGTTTCTTTCCACTGCGTTGTCTATAATTTAATGCAAATAAAGCAAAGCTCTTATAAGCCTTACACATAGGCCCCTACGTGCATGTCAAAGGGGTTGTGGGGATATTTAGGCTTTATCATTTGGTTGGCAAAACATAAGCCTTTTATAAATAGGTTTCAAAACATCTGACTACACCGACTTTTCTTATAGTACTATATCATGTACATGCACCTTATTTTTTCAACGAAGGTAACATTTCTGTTACGTGTTCAAATGTGTTTATATTCATTCCGTCTCCAAATCCCGGAAATGGACCCCTGCCTTTGTACGAGAAAGTCTATTTAGTTATTTCTTTGTTTTCAAGGGATCTCGCAACTGTCCTGTCCTGCCGTGTTAAACCACTGTTCTGTTCACTTGTTCTTTTGTCTGTACTACTGTAATTTCAGACAATTGTTCTGCCCTGTTGTGTAGACAAGGCATATTGACAAAAATTATGTAAATAGATTCCAAGTGTTTGATTTTTACTCTTATTTAGAAAGCACAATAATAAAACACACACACACACACACACACACACACAAAACTGCTTTGAAATTGCCATTCTGTTACTGTTAACAGCAATTCCATGATGCTGAAGTTGTTGCTGGACTACGTGAGAGATATACAATCAGCATCGCCAAACTAATCCATAACAGGACCGCGTTATTCTGCAAGGTGTAATTTCCATTTCAATATGTGATTGCACGCAGTTGTGAAGTGAAGTGAATAGGAACACTGTTTATATATCTCTGCTCTGCTGATTTCCTTGTAGCCAGCTGAGTGTCACCAGTTTGATTTGTATGCATTAACTCACACCAAAAAAGGTCTGTCTGGTTATACACTGCACATAAGTAGATTGGAGGAACTATACATTTCCGAAAAGCAACGGTCATTGAGTTTGACTATGAGCTGTACCCTTGAAAGAAATGTATCTATTGAGTTGGACTCCAAGTCTTGGACATCACACAACTGCATTTACTGTATAACAAACCAACTTTAAAATAGTTTATAAAAATAACTATAGCACTAACTTGATGGGACCATTGATATGATAATAAGTCTCAAGAGCTCTCTCCCACAGTAAAAACATCGTTCTGATGTTTATGTAAATGATTTCTGGATGACAGATGTGACGCTGCCTTTTGTTGTACAAACAAAGAGAACAGAAGTAATAAAACAGTCAAAGTATGGATGAGCTTGCCACGTTTTTGGACAGCTTGTGTCTTCTGCATCTGGCGATAAGGCAAAGCAGCATGTCAACATTAATGGAATGCTGTTTCAACTGATGTTCAATATACAGTTATGGTGTATAAATACTCAACTTAAGTGCCCCAAAAAAAGAAGAGATAGAATAGTACCAAACCACAAGGATCAGCTTACTCTGCTCAGTCGTCAAACTTTTGTAGGAGTGCAAGCTTAAAAAAATAATAAAAAAGACTCAACCCTTACATTGCAATTTAAAAACAAATGGTTGGCACTTGGTTTAGGGAGTAGATAATCTTAATGTCTTGCCCGCTATATTCGGGAGGCTTTAAATTCCAATCAATGATGTGAAATTAAGGAGCATGTGAATGACTTTCGGTGCAAGTCGACTTGTTAGCGGGAGCAGGGCAGGGTGACAAGACCATAGCAGAGACTGCTCCCCCGCTCGCTCTCCTCCCCTTTTCCTCCCCATTTAATTTTCCAATCCACTTCCTCCACATAGTTAGGAGAAGTGAGTTTTGTTCTGGTTTGATACACCATCTAATGAGAGCTACTAAGAGCCTGTTGAAATTGTTCCCTAATAACACATTCTGAAGCCTCGATGTGATGAATACATTCCCACTATCTCTCCATTCAGGTTGAAATATTATTCCTTCACTCACCTTCCCGTCTGTCGGCGTACTCCGCTTTAATTACGGCGAAGTTGGAAAACCTGCCACAGAACAGATTTGGTTGAATTGTCACACTATGATTGTGTGTGATTTATCAAAGCCATGCAATTTTTTTTTTGAAATACTGTATTTGGGGTCACGGTACCTCGACGGAAGGTTTAAAAGCCTTGAAGGTAATCTTTGAAAGAGCAGCACCTCCGGGGGAAATTATGCCCGCTGGAAAACAAAACAGACACGGCTTAGGAGTGCCAGGGTTTTCCCGATGCACATGTAGATGTGAGCATCATATCTTATCTCAATAAAGCCACAGGCTTTCGATGGGGGGGGGGGGGGGGTCGGGTTGTTCAATTTATCAGGTAAACTGGGTTTGATTCTCCATTGGTCACACAGCCACCATGACAAATGTGCTCCGATTCACTTTATCAGATCCAGTTTGTCGTGTGAAAACACACATTGACTCTAATAACGAATGAGACGTATCCCCGAAACATTCTGCGCTCATCTCCCACTGCACAATAACATGGTAATACCGAAACCTTCATGAAATGTACTACTCCCTCATTACAATGCACATTGAGACAGATGCACCACCTCCTATATTGAGAGACACACAGGAGCAAATTGTGTTTTAGGCCACAATCAATTTCCCCCGGCCTGACACGCACCAATTGCTTCGTAACAAGCATGAAGGGACCTGACCAGTGTCACAATATGCTGGATGCTGGGAAACTTCTCAACAGTTCTAATGTCTTCTGTTACAAAGATAAAGTGTAGTGCCCTCTTTCCCTCCCCCACACATCCCCTTCTTAGGGCTGTGGGTATTAGTAACAGCCGCAATGCTGGTTGGTATTCCGCCCCTGAGTTCCTGAATTGTGTCCGCACCTTGATGTTTGATTGGATCTGTGCAAATACATGTATATGCAAATGCGCCAGATATCAGTCCTTGCTGCGGGCAAAATGGGGAAACAGTGGTTGCATTCCGAAGAGAATCTCTCGGCTTCCACCGCTTCCTCAGAGAACACAATTGGGTGATGTATAATTTCCCAGTAAATCTCCGAGCCCGTGGTCTTCGGCCTGACATTTCCCGACTCCCACACGAGGCATTTTCCTACAGGTAAAATCTATAAGCTGTGTCAATGGTATCACACAGACTGGTCTCCCGTGGCCCGCATGCAGTTTGAATCTGCCATGGAGGCTGCACTGGAGGCTCAGGCGAGGTAAAACTGTTTGTTCTGGCCTTTGTCATCCATCCTGTGCCTGGAAGGCTTGATGCAATCAATGGCAGGAGTTATTAATACTGCACAGTCGCATTGACAAGCCAAGGTTTTCCTGGGTGTCAGGAGCATGACATTGTTTGAGCTTGTTGGCTTTGCAAAGAAAAGTTCAAATGTGTTATATTTAGCATTTGTATAGATGTTTATTATTTGAGTTTTGTGTCAGTTTGTTAGAGTGTTTTTGGATTGTTCATCATTTGTCCTCGACCATAATCTGCATCACTGGCTGTTAGGATGGTTGTATTTTAGCAGCCTGCCTTTAGTGTCTCCCCAAGAAACTTTGATTGGTGGTTTGTGGGTCTTACGTCTTGCAATAATATGTTATTTCTTGGAAAACAAATGTAAATTTCTGCAGAATACACTAGCTATTAAATAAAAAAGGTTGTTATTCACAAAAAAAAAGCTCCGTTGAAAAGCCTGAGCAGAACATTATTTATATCCTGAGCCTTCTCAAAACACACAACACGCTGCATTACACACAATATTGCTGTTGTGATATTAATTCTTGGAGAGAAGTGACTAGTTGAATGCTACCTTTCCTAACCTCCGCGCCATGATTGTCTATGTGTTTGTCGACGCCGGTTGACAGCAGTGATCATTACTCCCCGGTAATCTTTGCAATTAATCTACCTTGACACAATAATTTGTGTGGGCTATGTTTGTGTCGTCTTTGTGAACCTTTGCTCAGTGGGGAAGCGCGGTGGTGTGTGTCTTCCGCAGTAACTAGAGGCAGATGCTTTTTCTGCCACAAGCTGTCAACTCAATAAGGATGTTCACAGACCCCAACAGACTGTGTGGGTCTAGTGCACTGTGTCGCCGTACTGCACTTGACAAGTGTATGCATGTGTGTGTGAGGCGTAGTGGTGGTGGTGGTGGAGGGGGGGGGTATATAATAGTTTGATTGATGAACAAAGTAATTTTCAACTTGTAATTAATGCACTATACTAATGGATCCTCATATGTCTTGCGATAACTGACAGATGTATCCTTGGTGTGGTGCTCATGGTGGATACTGTAGAAGGGAGATGGCTAACAGCCTTCCGAGGGAAGAGGCTTAACATTTAGTGTGGCTTCAAATGGCTGAGCGTTGTGATATATTGTGCTTCCCAGTCCTATCGTACTTCCAGAAGGTTTAATTGGAAACGTTAGTGACTCACTAATGGTGTACATGTAATAGATAATGTAATGTACCGTATATGCGAACATGTGTTGCTAAAATGTGTTCGTCAATCCTAAAGAAAAGAAGATAATGTCATTTATTTAAACACTCACATATTTTGTGGACGACCAAGAGCCACCAAACATGTATTCATTGGCCAACAAAATAAGCTAAAAACACAGCTTCTTTTGAACCAAAGGTGTGTTATCCTCCATTCTAAGGTGGTCTAGACATGTGAAGATCCCTTACATAGATATTTAAAGCAGAGAGAGACAGAGAAAGAGGGAGAAATATTGAGATTGGCGAAACACTTTGGGACAGCATCTACCACAGCATCCCTCCTATCTGGATTAAAGGCTCTGAAACCTGGGCCCTGGAGTGTGTCCATGAATATCATCACGACCCCTGAGGGGGCAGAGGAGGGGACAAGCTGTCGCATGGCCAAGTGCATGGATGGGCTACGCTTCACATCTGGAGGTAGGCTGATTCCAACTCAAACCTATCGGCCGTGTTTGGCGAGTAAAACGGCAAAGCGTTTCACGGACACAGATTGATCATGCTGAAGCTGAGCTTGGGGTGTGTGTGTGGTGTGTGTGTATGTGTGTGTGTGTGTGTGGGGGGCTTATGTTCTTGTGTTTTTGTGTGTGCAGTACTTTTCTAATGACGTGTTGGTGCGTGATAGTTGTGTGCCCCTGTGTCTCCTTCCAGTGGCTCTGATTTTTGAAAACACCCCACAAGATATTGGGCCGCTACTGTATAATTGGACGGGTCTGTGCACACAGCCCCAGCCAGCGGTATGAGCCATTGATTACACATCAGCTTAGTATGCTGCAGTGTAGAGCCACACATTGGTAAAGAGGCAACCTGAAGCCCACAATCGATACATGCAGGACGGGGAAGGCTAGTGTCAGGCCCAGAGAGCAGCACTCCTCCCCATACTCCTCAGAGCTGGGGCATAACCTTTTCCAAAGAGAGGTGATGAGGAAGCTCATCATTCCTAATGAGAAATTAGTGATCCCGTAAGGAAAGAAACCTTAAAATGGCCATCAGCCGCCGCTTCAGAGCGGCCAAAAGGTCTTGGGGAATGAAAGATCGCGTAGCATTCATTAACCAGATTTCCCTCATTTCGCTCGAGTGGTTGGCACAAAGATGTGCTGATTACACAAATCCGTCTTTTTATCAGTTTATTTTACGTGGTGAATTGGGGAGAAATTGGATATCACTTTAAACTTAATCCAATAGTCTCACCTCGAAACCACTGACGAGGCGTGGGGAACAATGACAGAATCAAGGGCTATTAAATATCTTTGTCATCACGGAACAAATATTAACCGTCTGCCAAGGGAAAGGCACTTTTTTATTAAATGAAAATGGATGCATACAATCTGATATGGATCAATATGTTTTCTCATGTGCCAATGATGAATCGCTCCAATTGTAAGGAATAGATTCAGTGCTAATTAAAAATGTAATTGCATGCACGCTAGCCATTTAGAGGAAGATTAATAAGAAATAATTAGGGTCCCTTTGAAAACCAGATGTTTGTTATATGACGTCTACACAAAAAACACATTGTTTCAATAGATTGCCAGAATATGTACTTAGTGTCAATCTCCTAAAGGATAAACTCATTTTTCCTTTAATGCTATTATTTGATCAATGTTGGCAAAAATAACCAATACCCAAAATAATCAATTCGTCCTACATTTCATAAATAGGTACCATATAATCAACAACTGCTATTCCCTCCTTTACCCTGACAATTGCGTTTGTTTTCCTCCAATAGAATACCTAAACGTCTCCAAGAAGACAACGAGGTAGACCAGAGAATCTGGCTGAGATTCAGAATGATAATTTGGTGAAACTAGCCAATGCATATGAGGCTAATGTCCTGCCTGATTTACGGTGATCACTGTAAAACTGAGAAGATGTCCTTCTGGCCGCGCGTCCTTAAGACAAAACCCTCTCAGGAGAACGCTTACCATAACGGCAGAGCTTCTTTTCCCCACTGCAATTAGCCCCCACCGCGAAATTCATTGAGTGAGCTCTAACAGTCTCTCAACAGTCGTTTTGCCCGCTATTTATTACATAGCTGGATGAAGCTAGCTAGGGACTGCAGTCTGAGACTTGCTAAGGCCTTAGGTTGTCTGTGGTAGAGGTCCAGCTAGCTTAACTTTTGAAAAAAAAATTTGAAAGCTTAATGTAACAGAGTAAATACTTCTCTGCCATTTGTAAATTAGGTTAACAATTCACCCATTGTCCTCTACAGAGAACCTACTATACATTTAACCCCCTCCCTTAAGACCAAACAGAGCTAATCTGGTCTGTGGGGCCTGGCTGCTCTTCCACAGTTGTGTCTAGGGCTTGCAGGATGAACATTAATAATCCAGGCCTGCGAGATTCAGGTATACACAGCAGGTCATTGTAGATGTACCAAGACCCTTACAGCTGCAGAGATAATATAGAACAGTTCACGGTATTCTTTGTGGGCCGAATGCTATAGTAGCTACCACAGACTTGACCGCAAAACCTCAATCTTATTTTTCTCCTGCCTATACCAAAGCATCCCCACATGCATCATCAAACACCAAGGCTCCCGATGAGCTTGGCGACCAGGTATTTGCTTGCCGTTTGAGACCAGAGGAGTTGGCCCAGTCTTCAGTGGGGCGGTAAAAAGCCCCGTATTGATTCATTTGCATGCATGAGGGGCCTTGCGAGTCATTTGACTATTTCTGTGGTGGCTCTGTGCCTTTCCTTCCTCCGTGCACTCCAGAGCCCCCTTTTCCTGCTCATGGACGACTCTCTTAATATTCCCCTCTGTCGGGTCCCCACCGGGACATGACTCACGCTGCTTTATTTTCCTAATAAAAGCCATGCTGAGTAATTTCAATTTCTCTGCCTTCCAGGTAAAGGCTTAACAACAGCCGCAGCCTTGGCTTTCACATTAAATAACTCTCCACCTGATTCCGTAGTGCACTAATGGAGGCTCTCTCTTGCCCCCACTTGCAAAGCGAGAGAATGAGAAGAGGTGTATGTTGGCATGCAGACGAGTCGGCAGACGGACGAACAGACAGATAGACAGACGAAGGGATGAACGGAGGGATAGATATAAATCATTTGTCTCCGTTGATATATATATATATGATGATTGCTTTTCAGATTTTGACACTTCAATATCATAAATTAAGTGAGTATACACTGTCAATGAAGTGACAAGTCCATAATTAATAAATAAGCTTTTTTTTTTCATGTGCTGAAAACTAAAACAGGCATGGTGGGTTTTCATCATCAATTGGGAAACAATGCTTGCACCGGCAACCAAACCTGATCGCTCCTCAATGAACAAGAGTGAGGCCTTCTTGAGAGGTTTCACTAGGTGGCAATATGGTAACACAAAACGTGCCGGTTGAAGGTACGCATGCATAGTCGAGATGTGGATTTGGAGAGACCAGTTGATAATATGGATTTGCACGAGGCTACTGTACAGCAGTACCAGAAATCTACATTTGGTGTTGGATGGCAATGACACTTTTACAGCTATTTCACAAAATGTATGTGTTTTGATTAGCTTTGGCACTAGTCTTCAGTCTTACTTCGAAACATAAAGCAGTCACATATCATTTAGTTTCTGTCTTGTTCCAGCAAAACTCTTTTGTCTGGCTCTCATACAGAGTTCTTCTTCTGAACACCTACTCGCCTGGAATGTACAGATGCTGCTTCACAGAGGAAAATCACTTCTCAAAATGATCTATAAAATCAATGGGAATTACAGAGCCAAACATGCACTTAAGATCAGTTATCCCTCAAACCCTGACCTAACACAGCTTAGGCATTAGAGTGAGATATACTATTGGCCAAAATGATAATGACTTCTGGACATGGCCGGCGACTAGTATCGAGGTTTTGTGCTTCTTGTACAATGAAGGAAGATTAGCCTCCTGCTTTTCCTCTTTTAATATTAGAAAGGTGACAGATCTTTAAAGGGGCGCTGAACTGGCAACGTGCGTCAAGGCGCCTGACGATTTTCCACAGAGCCGTCGTTTGTTGCCATCAAGAAGAGACTGTGCTTACCTTGGAGTGACGGAAAGATTGCTGCACGTAATTAAGATGAGAAAAAGATCGAGAGCCAGGGTGTGAACAAATTTCTCTGCTGCTGCGGTGCATAGTAATATATATATAGCTTAGTAACTTCATAGTTAAACGCTTTATTGAAATTGGAACACTATTACAAATAGGAAATAGGAACGCTATTCAAAGGATTTTTTAAATCTAAGTCTAAAATATTGTCAAAATAGATATGTTCCAATTCACTATTCCTGAATTTGTGATTACCTGAATTAATCACAAAATCACAAGATTCTTTTTGGATCACTAGTTGTTGATCGCCAGGTTGCTATAGACTTTGATGTCTGCACAGTAGCCTATGATGTGGATGCTTGGACATGGTATGTTGACAAACCACAGTGTTCTCTCGACATGCGGAGAACGTTTGAGCGCTGTAGGGCTGCAGGCCTGAGCAGGGTTATACAACACACGCGTGGTACAAATGTACAGTTCACATGTTACACAGAAACCTGACTGAACTGCTTTGATACAGACACACACATCCACACGCGTACGCAGACACACAAACCCTTGCAGTCAACCTTTTCCCACACATTTATGAACACTCACACCCATCACTCGTCATCCAGGGTGCTGTCGTGGTGTTCACTGAGTTAAGCATGTTTGCCCTATGCTTTGCTCTAAAGCAGCTTTTGGCTTCTACTCTCTCTGTGTGTGTGTGAGTGTGTGTGTGTGTGTGTGTGTGTGAGAGAGAGAGAGAGAGAGAGAGAGAGAGTGTGTGTCCCTCCCTCATTCTCACTCTGTCTATTTTCTCGCTGCCTTTCCAACTCATCTCAGCCAGCATAATAATACATTTCCACTGTTGGAAAACAAGCAAAACACATCTCAGGCCTTTAATAATGTAGACCCCTAGAGTCACTTTGTCTCACCCATACAATGCATTACAAAGCAGTGTCAGAAGTATGCATCTTCTCCCATGGTGAAAGTCACTGCATGCTGAAAAATAAATATAGCAAACATATTGGCATTGTTTCAAAATAATGTGCTTTCTAATAGAGGGCTGTGTTGTATTGTATTGCATAGAAAGAGAGTGATGGAGAAATGGGCCTCATTTAATTAGAGAATTTTCTCAGATGTGGAACAGTGCTATTTGATCAATACACAACAAGATCCAGTAGCCTATCAGTTTATATCTCTTTTCAACAAAGATAATGAGGGAGAGACAATTCTTAAAAATAAAATTTGCGAGAGAGAGAGAAAGAGAGAGAGAGAGCGAGAGAGAGAGAGAGAGAGTGAGGTGCGAACGGCAGAGAAAGAAAGTGGAGATCCAGAGGCTGCAAAACGTCAGGCTATAAACTCTGGCTGCGTGTAGTTAATGCCTCAGAGCTAAGAATTACGGCGTCCATCATGCGGACCACGGAGCTAGTGATAAGCTGCTCTCGCCGTACCATTGGATCATACCCTCTGTACGGGCCTGTCAGTGCCCTCCTCACTGTCCACCGGACAGTGCGTCCTCTGTGAGCTGTCCAGCCACTTGTGATTACATTTGAACCTGGTTGGATGGTCCAGGGAGAGAGGAAGGAATCTGGATATAACCTAATCCACCGCCAGCAGCAGCGGCAGCGCTGGCAAGAGCCGTGCCCAGGAAGAAGGCAACACATCGGGGGCCAGGGTGCGGGGAAGTCACCGAGGCAAAGACAGAGCATGCACTTGAGTGATTGAGGTTGCGCGGGCGACCTCATAAACCAAAACCCGTGGCAGACTCCCAAGGTGAACGCTGAATTATGCTGTCATTAAAGGACGGGCCCAGTCGCCAAGGTTAGTATGTAAAGCAAAAATCGTCACCCACTCTCCGTCCTCCTCTCGGTCCCGTCACTCATTAGTCGTGCTCATGGGCCAACAGAGATTATACCTTGAACTTGCTGGCCGATCACTATGTCCCCGCTGGGAATGGTTCGGTTATAGGCCATTTATATCCGCCCAATATGCCGGGTCTACGGTAGTGCAGAGTGTGTGCAAAAAAGAAAGAGGGAGAGTGGGAAAGTATGTGTGTGTGTGTGTTTGTGCGTGCACGAGGCCAGTGCCTGCCACACAGATCACGAAGCTGGTTCCATAAAAAATGAGGGATGCCTTGACTTACGGTCACATTATGTCCCAATTTATAAAAGAGCCACTGGGAAGAGACCCACCGGTGTCGCGTCAATTTGTTAGAGTTACAGCCATTTGTTTGGAGTCCCAGGGTAGTTAGGGCCTGTTCAAATAGTCCTAGCAGAGCTTAATGCAACTATCCTGTCACACTTAAAAAGCCTATGGATGAAATCACTGAGCAAGTGTAAAGGGCCACTGTAAAGAACACAAAAAGGGCAATCCTGTATTGCCTTTCAAAGATGAATGTCATGAAACAACTGAAACTGAACTGAGACCAGCTTCATCAGCCTAGAAGGACAACACAATTTGTTTCTCCAACTGTACTTTTAACGTTAAGCTTGGAGAATGTGAGCATTTTAATGGTACATGCTTGGCAACAGTGGTTGACTTAGCAGATGTGAAAGCTGGAAAAGAGGTCTGTCCTGGGTGTGAAGCCAGACGTAGGTTTGCCATTGCATGTTCACAGTAACGCTGACTGCAGAAGTGGAGAGAGAGTTAAGTTTCAGCCAAATTCAAAGACGCTTTGATTCTTCTGCCTTGGCAGTTAGCGAGCGCTTACTTAATTTGTGCAGGCCTCTTGGTTGTGGGGAAATCATGTTTGAAAGTGGATTCTGTTGAAACGATTGTTGCTACTGACAGGTGAAAACCCACACAAAGGGCACATTTTGCAATGAAAGTGCTGTAAAAACAACAAAAAAACTTTTTCAAAACAAATATGTGAATAAAGAGGTCTGACAATCAAGAATCACATCAAAGTAGTCTATTTTGAAAATAGAAGGTATCTTTTCTTCTGACAACTGCGATGCATGCCTTGCTACTGAAATGCCTGTAGAAAGACCAAACACTCATAAGTATCTTTTAATACTCAGGTGCTATTTTGAATGTGTTATTTAGTGCCACAAATGCATGTGTTAACATACTGTTTATGATCACATCAATAGATAATGTTTGCCTACTTTAACTGCGACACCAGCCATTTACACGGCAATTGTAGTCTCGGCCAATAAGAGAGGTATTCATTTCAGAATTGGCAGCAACATAGAGCACACTTCAAGCCAGAAGTGTATTTTGGTCGGGGGTACCGTAGAGTTGCTAAAATTTAACACATTTTTTGGACTGCAAGCTCAGTGAAAATTGATACTGGCTCATGCCAGCGTCTGAATCTCCTAAAAAAAACATTAAAAAAAAGATCATAAAACAGTTTCTCATGCTAGTTTCTCATTTGTTAATTGCATGGAATAGTTATACAGTTCTAGAATATATTATAAAAACTTATCAAAAGTGATAAGCATTTGTACACTGACCGTGAAAAACTTTGTTTGAATAATGAAGTATGATAAGAAAATTTGCTTGTTAACGCGGTATTAAAAAGGCCGGTGTATGTGATACGGGTGACTCTAAGGCAGGCCAGATTCCTGGTGATCAACGCTCAGGGTTCAAAGTGTGGGCTCGACATGGTTTTCATACAGTACAAAGGGCTTTGGTTTATAATTTCATGCACGGCCTGGGACATCAAGACTTGCAGGGTTCACTTGAGTCCAAATCAGTGTGATGAATAAACCTTTGCCTGTTCTCCTTTTACTAAAAAGAGTTGTTCAAACCCAGCACTATGCAGACATGGAGACAGAGTCCCTCTGGGCCATTGCTGTGTTCTTTCAAGCCAGTGTAAGTTCACCAAAGGAGAGATGGAAATGATGAGCTTAGTTCTCGAACACTTTGTTACGTTACGTATATATCTTCTTCTATCACTAGATCAAGAGATATCGTCTCCCAAGCACAATACGACAGCTTGGTTAACAAATATCTTTGACTGACGAATATCATTCAAAGGGCTCTCTTTTGTGGTGCCAAAGCAGGTTAAACCCTGTGTATTTAAAGATTCAATTTGATATCATTCAGAAAGGTTTGAGGTGGGAGATTCTGTCAATAGAAAGTGGTTCACAATTACAGTGGGAAGGCTGGCATTCAACTTTGAGCATTCAGATGCAACAGCTGTTTTCATCAGGGATATGTCACTGAGCATGTAATATTAATTGGCTCTGCCAAGGGCACAGTCTTCTCAGGGCGCTATAGCGACTACACTCCAATTTAACACTCGTAAGTGACACAACAGAAACAACAACCGAGATCAATAAAAGATTAAAACCAAAGTTACAGTATGCTGACAGCTGAAAAAGTAAGTTAAATGTAGTTAAACAATCCTTCTATAGATATATATACTGTATATATATAAATATATATATATATATTTATATATGTATATGCAAAGTAATGGCAAATGCTAATGAAAAAGAGATGCATTAACATCAGACGACTTTCATTACAAGCCGGACACCTCATTCACCACAGGACTTCAAACACTGGCCGCCAAAACCATTTAAATTCAATTCTTTGAACGGAGCTCTGTCTGACAGAAAAGCATTATTTTATTAATGATTTAGAACTGAACTTTGCATTGTGCTGACACTGGCTAAGCTGAGAATTAGGCCCCAAATCCCTTAGATTCTTCCTGGCTGGCACACATTGCACATCACCATCGCCCATTCTCCAGATAAAAAAAGGACTGCGTACGATGCAGCTCTCCGCTCCAAGTCCACCAGTCCACCTGTTATAATCCTGCATAATGGAAAAATGGGAATGTCACCTTGTGTGAGCGGCAGCTGATATCCTTCAGTGAGGGGGGAGATGCGGGAAAAAAAAGTCATTTAGCACAAGTGCATATCACATTTAATTAGACGGTGGGATTTAAATTGCCATGCATCAAACACTGTAGACGAGCGAAACGGAAAGAAGTTGGGCCACAGGCCAGATTCCATGAGCTCCTCGCAACCCATCAAAATCCCTTGAGCTGAGGGGGTCAATAAGTCAGAACGCAGCCGCCTTAATTAATGATGACCACAGCCAGACCACCACTGGAATCTCAATGGCCGCTGCTGATGCGCCTCCGCGAGAAACGAAAAACGGACGGAGGGATGAGACCGTAAAAGAAATACCAGGGTACATTTCTCAAAGGGTTTCAGACAGAGCACACGCAGAGTTCTGATCTTCTCAGTCAAGCTGCGAAAGAGACAGTCTTTCGATTCTTGTTGACCTCTCCAAAAAGGGTGCCTCTTTCATTTTCTGGTGCCTTATTTTGATTTCTTTGCAGTTATTTTACATTCATTAGGCTTCGCAGACGCATCAATTAAATCTGCATACTAAGCTAGCAAAGTCCACACTGATGGAGAAAAATATAAACAAATTGATAAAAATAAGAAATAAACTGCCTTTAGAGTCTCTCTTTCTGTCTAATCTAGATGGGGACATACTGCTGATATCTCAGGGTAAAATACACAGATTTGTTTCTCTAGCACTGCTATTCAGATGTGGCAGGGCTATGAGGGCTCTTATTGGACTGCTCTCTGATTTTTAAAGTGTGCTGCATAATACAAAATAGCAAGCCGAACTAGATTCTGAAGGTTTTGTTTATAAAGTTTTGATCCAGCATTTGGATGCAGCACAAATTAAAAGAATGTGTTGGCGTGAAAGAATCTAACTGACATGCCTGTGTTTTATGACGCTAACCCTAACCTTAACCCTAACCCTGACGTAAAATTTATACATATGTATATATGGCATACTATGGGTGGACATCTTCCAAGAGGATTTTTTCTTTCAATTAAAATAAATAAAGCCTATTCTGGCATCCTACCGTACTGTACTTGGAGTGGTGTAACAGACCATTAATATATGACATGGATATTTCATCTTATCAGTAAGATCAAATTAATAATATACGGCCCTCGTGTTTGAGGAATGACTGCTAGTGCATTACAAGACCTGCAATGCTTTTTTCATGCGTAATATTACTTTGAACAATTAGGCTGATATTGCCTCGGCACACCTTCAAAATGATAGTGTTCTGACTTTAGAGTACTCATATCTAGTCTTATAGTGGGTTTATACATATCAGCAATACACATTATCATGCTATCATAGACTGTTTAGAAACACAATATATAGTAGATTAGAAACATTAAACACATGGGTTTCTGTAATATCTACATTAAAGTATATCATTGTACTCGGTTCCCTTTGTTTTTCCAGATAGTACCCGCATTATAAACAAATTAAAATGTATCGGTCATATTGTCGTCATGTCTGAGGTCAGCACAAAAACAAGGTGGAGAATTAATGCTATGTCCTGCAAGTTCCAGGTCCTTGCGGAGCGCCGTCGCTGCCGTGAGCGAGTATCCAGGTGTCCCAGGTAGCGTTGCTATTGACCACAGCGACGGTGCTGTAGCCGGAGCGGGCCACCCCGTGGGGCCTGGATGAGTTAGGAGCTGTCGAGCGGGGCTCCCCTAAGCGCTAATAGACCCCCTGCCTCAACCCCCGGCCGAGTCTCCACCCACCCTCCAACCGACCCGCCAGCCCATCTACCACCAACCGAGGGCTGGACCTCCAGCTGGAGAGCTTCTTCAATGTATCTTCTGGATATCCCGCCGCTGAACCCCTTGTCTAGGGGAAACGGGGGATGTGCAAAGAGAGCTCAGGCATGATCTATTTGTATACGTTTGATGTACCAAACCAAGCATGGGGATCTATTTACAGCCTCTGTATGTAAGCATGTACTTTGTAGCGGATATGAGGAACCAGCAGAGGCGGTTGTTCATGTACAGAGAAAGTTCTAACCACAAGCCAAGGCTCAGACGGCTGGGCATCTGGTGTTCCCTTTCACCAGTAGCACTAGACGCAGTGTCCTCTCTCTCTCTCTCTCTCTCTCTCTCTCTCTCTCTCTCTCTCGTTAACTATTGATGCATTTGTCAATGCACAGCAAGCAAATACAATCATAATGTAAGTTTAAACACACACACACACCTTTTGAAAACACGGAGGATCATTTGTAAACAGTTCATAGGAGGCTTGTGAAATGATCAGCAAAACTCCACTAGATGGAACTTAGAAATAATTGTAATAAATGTGCAATGATAGGTTTTCCATCTGGAAGTACATTCTGTATGGTACACATTTTGGAAGAGTTACAGCTAATCGAGTTTGACAAATAGATTGTGAGGGTAGATATTGGGCTGGACTTTTTCCAATAAAGTATAAATTAAAAGCTACCTTTTAACTTTCAATGGGAAAATGCTTGCACCATACCAGTACAATCACATCGATTTTCCAAGAGGCATCCTTAGGATTAAACCAGAGCAGCTGACATCTGATATTCTCATATTGCTTATCCAAAATCAAATATATGCTATTTCAAAGACTTAGCAAATCAAAAGTTGTATTTTAACTATTATTTATTTATTTGGATAAATGCATTTTAATAGTTAAAGGTACACTACATTGTACCTTCAAACAGTAGACCAAACATAATTTAGTGATCACAAACATTTTAACACCAGGTTGTTTACCTTGCAAAGGATATTTATAATCCAAAAATATCCCCTCAAACAGATTATTCGATAAATAATATTAACGGCTGTCTATCAGTCTATGGGCTCAAGTGGCAGAAGCTTTGTGCCTTGGTTTTGAGTCTATCATCTGTGTTGACCGATTTTGAGCTATTTACAAATTCGATATCTGAAATGTTTCATTTATTTTATATGAAGAAAACAAAGCTCAGTGAATTCTTTAACACATGGTATCTCAACACATACAAGGTAATTAGATCATTAGAATGTGTGTTATTTCCCTTTCACTTTTGTATGTCTGTGTGGTTCCCAGTAAAAAAAGGGCCGGACATTAGATGGGTGAGAAAGTGAGTTTAGGAACATGCTTAACCATCAGATTGACTCACTCCACTTCATGCCTGCTAACACACACACACACACACACACACACACACACACACCAGAACCTACACTCTTTGGTGTCCACCCTAAAACTTTCATTTGATGGAGATCTTTCACAAAAATAATTTTTCCCCTACCAAAACCCTTCTCTAATAAAATCTTTGCCCCATTGTAACCACGCCTTTCAGACAAAATAATTTGACATTGTGTTTTGAATAACATGCATAGCTTATTCTTCAGCACACGTCGTTAGTGCTATAGGCTGAGATTAGTGCTACTAGAAACTGAATTAGTTTAACTTAAATTTTAATCAAATAATTAGAATTTGTATTACACAATTTAAAATAGATATTAATGTTTTGAAAGTTAAATTAATTAAATAGATTTATGTCTAACTGTATTCAACTGCCAACTATTTCAAGCTTGTTGAGAGACAAAATCGGAAGACAAAATCATCATGAAACAAACTCAGCACAAGGGCTAGTCTACTTTGACAGCTGATCTGAGGTTTCCTTTTTACTCATAATGTTTGGCAAAGCCATACAGCATCTGGATGCCAAGGTTATCAATACAATCTTAAAATCAAATCTATAATTCTATTTGAAATACACTTTTGAGAGAATGTCAGATTCAGACTTTCTGTCTTATCTCTTTTGGTGTCTCATATCATACATGTTGCCATCATTTTAAAGCTTTTTAAAACAATTTAGTCAGTATAGAACAACTGTTGTGAATGTAAGGTAACAGCTCACTTTGAAACAATGCACATTTGTTTGGCTTCAGTACTATTTCCCAGTACTTTTCTTCATTCCTAGTCGGGATTCGCAAATGAGATTACCATGTGCTGTGTTTTCAAAATAACACAATCAAAAGGGCCTCGAGTCAATATATGTTTTTTTTCCTTTTGAAAGACCACAACCTTTCACTTTGTCTACCACCATTTCAACAAAGTCCTATGGTGGTCCGAAGTTGAAGTCATCAGTCTGTGCCATCTCCCACAGCAATTTCTGCAAACACAATATCGCTAAATGTAAAATTGCTCAGGCAGCCAATTTGCTGTAAAATGATGAGTCACTCAGCAATCAGCAAGGAGGGCTATGCTGAATGAGAACAAATAATACCTTTCACTGTTAGGAGCTTTTTTGATTGGGAGTTATGTCATCACCTCGCCATGTACTCTCACAGACGCTCAGGCACACAGAGAGTTATTCAATAGCTGGCAAAATATGAACACACATATCGTTATCATTTTGTATGAAGACGAGGCAAATTATTTTGGGTTTTGGATGCAATTACCAATGGCGGACTTGGTCTTTGAGAGGGATGAAAATAGGGCAACTATTGGGCGGCTTTGTTTGACAGTCATTCTTTCTGAAGAATATCTGCAGTGGGCATATTTTAAATCTCAGTCGAGCATACAAACATGAAAGACTAAACTTCCCCAATAATCAATTCCATTGCTTATTGTCAAAGTACGAAAAAAATTATATCTGATGGTACCAGATGTTATGAGACAAACAAAAGTGAAGCCCACACGGTTGGCCATGTTGACGTTCTGTGTTGTAACGTATAGGGATGCTGTATATATGGTTCTCAGCATTGTATATTTTAAAGGACCGTTTTAAAGTTAAGCTTTCCTGTTGAGCGAAGCTCCTACCAAGCCTGCAGTAATAGAGTAGGGACACATTTTTCTTTCCAGTTGACGGTAAGTATCCCTGCAGAGCTGCCGAAAAGAGCCAATGCAGTAGGGATATTTCGCAGCTTAATAAATAGTATTTTTTTATTTTTATAATTTCAGATGTCTTGCTCACCATTACAATTTCTGGAAATGTTGTGGGCTCAATTTAACAAAACATCCGCAATGAAAGGTGCCCACTGACATAATAATTATCTGCTCTCAACCAAATTTCATTCTAAAGATTCTTTTTTAAATTGCTCATCTGTAATTATGGCTATTTAATGGATATATAGCACTGTATTTGGAAAAGAAAGACAATCTGTGCATACAACTCTGCCCTCAAGGTTCTAATGAAACAGAAAACTAAATGTTACATAAAAAAAGTTATGAAAAGACCTGAAAACTGAAAAGGAAACTGAGTACTTTTATGCTAGGCATACTGTAGGTAAAAACATACCAAAATCTTTGAAATAGTGCTAATAAAAACAGTAACTACACAGTATTCTTGGATTTGCAGTTCATGTTCAAGTATTAACAGGCTCTAAGTTTAATTGAAAACACCAATTCCAGCTCACTCCCTCTCCACTTCCTTTCTGTGAAACCTTGTTCCAAGTGTCTTACAGGGAATGTCATCAAACGTTAGTACAGTTGAGATGGACAACACAAAACACACCAGTGACAGGAAATGCAAAAGCTAGGAAAGTTGCCATGCTAACACATGGATATTTTTATGTATCTGGCCAGCAAATGGTAAGGATCAGGAAGGACCGCATTACATTTTAAATTGTATCTTAATGACTCCTGCAGCTTTTCAGAGTGAAAAGGTGTCTCGCTAGTCCAGATATACATGTCATGAGATAATTTTCAGACTAAAGATTTCACATCCAATTTGACGCATTAAATAGACAGCTGATTCATTTTAGTTGTTGAAGGCTTTCGAAGGGATCTTGTCAATTGGTTTGTTTAGAGTACCCCTTTATCCATCTATTGTGTAGAAAATGTTTGCCCTTAGAACCGCCTAGTCAATTGTTAATACTATTTTACACACCCCACAACTGCCCTATGAGAGTGTTAGGCATATACTGAACACCACTGACATAAGGTTTTGTCATACGAGGTACATTTTCTCTAACACCAAACATTTGACAAACCTCATTGTATCAGCTGATCCCTTGGCTGTTCATGGAATATATCTCATACCTGCATTCTTTTATCGAAAAGGGCTGTGGCGAAACGCAGGAGGGCTTGCCCACTTTTATCACAATCCTGTCAGAGTACATTATTACAAGCCTTATTGGTTCCCTGATTTTCATTTAATCTGCCTCCGAGATGCGTTATTGCCCACCCTTTATGATCTCATATTGTTTTATTGAACATGCATTGTGCTTCCCTGGCACCGCTCGCTTTTATGGCTTTGCAGTAAATCCCCCAGTTTTAGATGGAATCTTGTATTACTTAAAACTCGCTGTTGGGCATAAACCCATGGTAAATGGGTCAGTACCGCAGCAGTCAAATTATTGGACATTCCGTACACTTGTCTCACATTGTGCTCATGAGCATCGGACGCTAACGATAATGTATAGTTAATGTAGGACAAAATCTGTCGAAATTGAGTTACAGCCTTAATAGAAAACCCGAGCCATGCTCTTCGTTTGTTTCCTTTTGGGCACATCCAAACATTGTTCCCAAAGTGAGCTCATCCATATGTAAATTTTAATTACTTTCCCCCAAGTTCTGAGTGGCATGCCGAATCGGCAGGCCATTTGCATGGGGTCTCAGAGACGTCCTGTTGCTAGTTGTGGCTGCTGCACACCGCAGCTTGAGACATTGCAATGATTCCACCTGCTCAGGAGGGCTAAACCAGGAGCCAGGCACTGAGATTGTTCAAGATGGGATGCTAGTCATATAAATCAAAAGTATATTCTCAGCTGATAAAGAGGAAGATAAATAGGCTCAATCCAATAGTGCTTCCGGAGAGACCTCTGGGGCTCCAGGAATTCAGAACCTGCCCCCCTCTCCAATAAGCTATGTGCAGATGAATGGACCGTTCCTCCGTTCCACCCTGATTGGGGCTGACAAACTATAGATCACCTGCGAGGGAACAGCACCCTATTTCACCGGGGCCTGTCACCCCCTATTCCTCAGCGACTTGAATCACTCTCTTCGGATCAGGACAACCGGGGACACATGGTGTGCGTTTTTCCTGCTTGCTTTTTCCCGAGTCAGAGTCAAGCGTGATGCCAAGAAACGTGTGATTTAGTAGAACCACAAAGTTTTTCAATTTGCGGCAAGTGTACTGTGAATGAGCTTGATTTGGAAATAAAACCTTTACTTTTTATTTTATTTCTAACTCTTCATAAAGTGAATGCACATATTTGATTGTGATAAGTATGAAAGGAAGATTAAATTTTTTTTTCAAAATTCTTATACAGCTTAGTCTGTAGGCTAATGTTGTCAAAAAAGTTTACCTCAATAAACTGATGATAATAATTGGCAGTCTGTTGCTCCAGAACGTGTCATCAGAAATATTGACTTTATTCAGAGGGAAAAACTGGAAGGCTGGCTATGAAAGTTGTCAGATGATGAATCACCTGCAGAGTTATAAATCACTAACATTTGTTAATTTATACAAAATGCAACATACATCATCTGGTACAAGACAACTACTATGAGAAACGTCCAACAAATGATGTGTCAAGGCCGCTCCCGCCCCGGTGACTTTTACTTTGAAAAACAGCTCATTAGGTCGCAAGAAATCCGTGATTCTTTTTCAGTCTTTATCGCCCCAAAAGAAGCAGAGTTAGTTTTTTCGAGCAGTTAGTGTTGTGAATGACGAAAATGCTCTGTGAACTACAGGCAATGCCTGACTTATCAATTGAATAAATTGGGTGATTTTCACCCTGTTAATATATCGTTCAAGGCAAATTCATTTCTAATACATCTTTTCTTGCCCTGGGCAAAACTCCGTTCCTTTGATCCTCTGCAAGCCTGTGCATAAAGGATCATAAGGAATAGTGCCATTAGGATTAGGGGAACAGCTTCTTTTATCAATTACATCAAAGTTCAGCTGGTGCCAATTAACTAAACGCACATGCACACTTACATGGTGGTCTCTGGACATTCGTAATATTGTTGTTTAAAAGGAGCATGTGCTTTTTATGGCCCAATCGCCATTGCAACTCAAGGGCTGCATAGTAATAAGATTGTAAATTTGGTTTGCATCACAAGTCAATCCTCAAAGCATCATGCTTGTTAGAATAAGGGGCTTTAGGCTAGGATGTTCGAGAAATGCCAGGGGCATTTAAAAAAACAGTCTTCCATTCAAAAAGGGAATGAAAGTGGCTTTTTTCAAACACGGGCCATGGCCACTCTGCGACACCGTCTATATCGCCGCAATGTGCCACAAGTGAGTTGAGCACACTCTGTTACAAAACAAACAAGGTAAGGCACTGAGCGACGTCAGTGTCTGTGTGGGGAGGGGGGTATTTCTGGCAACTTGTATTGTTTGCTAAGTTGAAAACAAAGGCACAGTTTCATGGAACAACAGGTTTCAGAAACACATTAGTGTTGAACAACATTGAGATTGAAATGAATTGTTAATGCAAGAAAAATAATTAACTCAACCCTAATCGAGACCTGTTTTTTCGCTTAAAAGAAAAAGCACAACCACAAGTAAGCCCCTTGTGCTATTCCAGAATTCTGTTAAGGAGACCTCCACACTGGGTACTCATTGACTCAAATCCCTCATGCCTTGTTATAAAGCAGCTCTGAAGACACATATCCCTTGCTCTGAACAGATGCTGCCAGCACAACACACACAGACAGTCGTCTGAAGACAATGTGATCCTCTAGGACCAACTAAAACGTAAACAGAGGCACAAGTGCACGCAAACAAACACACACATACACACACGCACACACACATGCACAAGTCACAGCTTGAGTATTTTTTCTTGGCTCCACTGTTGCATCAGTGCATTAATCAAATATTCTGTCCGTGAAATACCCCATGCACCTTTAACTGTTTTTTTTTTGGTATGAAAGCGAAGGTCATACTTACAGACACCCAGTTTTGATTATAGAAAACACTTTTCAGATAGGACATTCATCTCGTTTAATGAAAATAAGGTACAACTTTGTTCCAATCCTAGTTTTGTTTTTTTCATGTTGGTTTCTAGTTCATTTCATTCAAGTTCTAGTTCAACCGTAACAGGGAATTCCACTGGCTGGCAACTCTACGAGCTTGCACAACTTAGTTAATCTAGGACCCTATTCCGACTGAACAAGCAGAACACTAGAGGGACTGTTGTTGTTCCTTTCAAGAAAACACTTTCTTTCTCTGTCTCCTTTCTTAGACCTCAAATGGTTGGTATGACAAAGTTTGCATGTATTTTTAAAGTCGCCATGATCTGGGGAATTGAAATAGGGCACTCGCTTCCACAAAGCTAAATGTCAGCATTGCTCCCTTGGGGTGAAGTCTCGCTCTCTGCCTGGAGACTGGAGTGGAAAGGTGTGGTGCTCTAAAAGTTGGTCATAGTTTATTTTTAGATAGTGATATTTTGCCAAATAATCTTTAGAACTAAATACTATGAGAAAAAAAACGTTTGTATGCTGTTGATAACACAGATGATTAAATAATTTTCAAATCAAATCAAATAATTCCTTAATCCAACTATTTTAATCATTATTGCCTTATGATCAACATGGCAATGTTTGTATTTATTTACCTTTGCAGGTTTTTAATTGTTCATGTCTTTGTTTTATTAAAGGTTATAGCTTTATTTTGTTATGATTGTATAATCCATTATCTAACCGGTAAAACACTTTATGACATTGCTAAGAAAAGTGCTATACAAATAAAGGTTTATTATTATTGTTATATATATTTTTTTAAGTAATAAACCTACATAAAACGTTTTTTCTTTTTGTGGACCACAGAACTGTGGGAATTCTCTATGCACAAAAATAGATGTATCACAAACAATTATTCTTTCAGTTAATGTTCAAAAACAGGTGTGAATCAAACCAATTTCCAACACAGTAATCAAAGGCGAAAGAGTCTGTCTCCTCCCCCTGAGAACACTGCGGATGGAAGCCATCGCCGCGAGCACTGCGCACCACCACAGTTGTCTCCATTGTGTGATCTTTAGACAGGAGACAATTTGCATTATGTGGCATTAGTAAAGGGATTAGGAAACATGATTTATGCTCGCAAGACATTTTTCATTTGGCCAAATGAGTTTCTGTTCCCAGCTGAACAATGGAAACAGTCTGACCCTCCCTTAATCTCAGCGAACATAAAGGGCCCTTGCTAAAACTAGAACTGGGGGACCTTGTTACTCAGCCTCTGATTAAGCCACTGCTCCAAAATGAACATTGGACCTGCTCCCTGTTAATTTCCCTCCTCCCCCTGTTATCAGCATTAATCACAGCGACGCAAGCCAATCAGTGGCGAGGAACTCCAAATAAATGACTTTTCGTTCGCTAGTTAGAGAATCAGAACGTGCAGGTGAGCGGCATGTCCTCCTTTGAAGTAAATTGGCTTGAATTGAGCTTTGGAAGAGTTCCAAATTTAAATTTCATTGACGAAATATCAGGTTTTTTCTTTGACCTACCTTGACCGGGGAGCTGACCCAATGCTACCTCTGTGTACACCCCGCATCTTCATACATCAGTCAACGCGAGGTCTCCCCCGTCCATTTCCCCAACACCATGGGCATATGCCCGGGACTTGAGCATAACTATAATATACCCATGAGAACATTGAGAGTCAGAAGAGTCAAAATGATTGGCATTGCTCTCATCTGAATCGTAGGGACTTGGCTGAGAGAGGGGACCGGGCTGTTAACACATGGCACAGCACTCAGCCAGCTAGATTAATGGTTCTGACTGCGAGGCAGCCGACTGACTGGGGATCAGAGGATGTAATTGAGTTGCTCCCAAATATGGGCATCGGAGACAGCTGCTCATAGCAGGAGCCATTGCACGTTTCCATCCCCGCCACTCTTCCAGTTGCTCTCCTAAGGTAAAGGTACTATTACGTCCGTCCAGAAAAGAAGCTGCTGAGAAGTATTTGATAACATCCCTGCCACAGTGACAGCTATATATTATATATATATATATATATATATATATATATAGTATGCATAGAGTATAAAGTACAATAGCTCTGAACTACTGCAAATTCATACTCGTGTGAGAAAATCTAGAAGAAGAGTAAATCAGCCATTACGGTGCTAAATTATTTAATTGTATTTCATTGCAGTTATACCCGTTCAGCTGAAAGGCCAGTATAGAAGTATGAGCTTCACATACTTAACGCTGTACTATACCATAGTGCATGTGGACGCTGTGTGCCTGTGTTGTGCTTATTTTCCACATACCTGTAGCAGCTGGGTGGCAGTGGCTCTCTGCTCAGGGTTCTTCACCAGACATTTCTTGACAAAGTCAGTGAACTCATCTGTCCACAGCTCAGGCTTCCGGAATGTCGGTGGGGGGTTGGTGGGGATCATGAAGATGGCCTGTCATAAAATGAGGGATTAAGCAAAAACAGTGTAGATTGAGATTCAAAGACGAAAAGAGAGAAAGAGAGAGAGAGAGAGAGAGAGAGAGAGAGAGAGAGAGAGAGAGAGAGAGAGAGATGTATGACGACGAGACAAAAGCCAGGCTCACCCTCATGGGGTGGATGTCAGCATAAGGTGGCTTGCCCTCAGCCATTTCTATGGAGGTTATCCCCAGGGACCAGATATCAGCCACACAGTTATAGCCAATCTCCTGGATCACCTCAGGGGCCATCCAGAAGGGCGTTCCAATCACTGTGTTCCTCTTAGCCATTGTGTCCTGGGGTGGACAAAACAATGAGCCAATCTGACTACATGCACAGTAAAGTTTTTCAGATTATTGTATTAGAGATTGACATTTACATTTAAAAAGAAGATTACAGAACCAGAAACACTTATGACCATAAACATATAGTTATGTAGTCTAAAAATACATCAAATATCTATAAAAAATGTGTTACATTAGTATTGCAAAAAAGATTCTTCAGAAAATACCAAACTTGAACATTTGATGAATCTAAAAATAACCTGAATGGTAAACATTTACTAATGCACACCGTTAGTTGTCCAGCCACTCCAAAGTCGGCCAGTTTTGCATGGCCCTCAGTGTTGAGGAGGATGTTGCCGGCCTTGATGTCCCTGTGGATCTTCCTCATGAAGTGGAGGTACTCCAGGCCCTTCAGGGTTGACTTGAGAATGGTGGCTATCTCATCTTCTGTTAGCTAGTCCATGGAGAGCATGAAGATGGTTTAATACAGTGTGCGATATAAGTGAGTCTATACATTTGAACATACAGTTCCAGCATAATGTTTACAGTGGTACAGTGGAAAATCAGAACAGAACTCATTATGCAACCAGTAAGACTTGACAAAACCTTTCTTACAAATTCTAATGAATCTATATAATTTAAGATACCCATACCAATTTAACTTAATTGTTCATATTCAGAAAGTGCCCTAAAACTGCATGGTATTGTAAACTTCATCGACAAAATCCATAGGCTAATCCTTACCGTCTTATTGCGCAATCTGATGATGTCAGAGACAGAGCCAGCACCACAGTACTCCATGACAATCCAGAGGTCTGTGTTCTTAAAATAACTACCATAGTACTTCACTACATAGGGGCTGAAAAACAAACAAACAAAAAAAAAACACATTTCGATGTTGTTGGATGATTGAGGATGAAGTGATTAGTTTATAGTAAAAGTGTAGACAAAAACTAAACATACAATGTTTTTCACTTGTAAGCCCTAACGGGCATGTGCTGCAATGACACCTAGGATATTAAAATACTTCTGCTAGTATGATGCCATTTTCTTTGCTTCCCACCTTTGGACCAAATAACTACTTTGTTCATACTCTTTTGAATTAGCAATGTGTTGCCTCAAACAACACACAGTGGATTCAGCAACATAAATATACAAAGAGATATGGACGTGGATGAGTGTTCTACCTGTCACACTGCTGCATGATGGAGATCTCCTTGATAATCTCCTGCAGGTCTGACTCCACAGGCACCTGTTTGATGGCCACCACCTGACCTGACTCTTTGTGGATGGCTTTGAACACACTGCCATAAGACCTGCTCCCTCAAACACATACACAGACCGGCACACATACATACAAACACAGCAAAACAATAAATAGGTTTAGACTTGTCCACTCATCATAGAAGAGGATCAACAAATTAATTGATTTTGTGGGCAAATTAAACATGAAGGTAAATTAATGGTGATCAAAAATAACAAGTTACAGTCTAAGGCACTTTGTGGGCTGAACAATATTTAACTCTAACTTTAATGTGTTCACTCACCCTTCACCAAGTTTCTCCAAAACATCAAAAACCTCTTCTGGTTGTTTTGTCAAACTGTCTTCACTCAATTTCTTTAGCTTGCTGTAAAGGCAAAATGTGAGTTAGAAGAACGTCCACAACTCATGTTAAAAATGATGCCGCAGAGAAGGGGTTGAACACCGTTTTGGTATTTAGCACAACAGATGTTGACTGTTAAAATAGAGCAACACTTCGAATTAATGATTAAAGTCCACTTCATGGCTGGCCAATTAATGAATCTACAACAAAGAAAGTGTTTTCACTAGTAAGCCAGCTAGATAGCAAATCAGATGTATGCTTTCCTGTACTAACATTTGAAGTTAACCAGCCAACTGAACTGCTGACCAGGGTATTTGTAAGAAATAGCCTTCACCCCAATGCCAACATGCATTCTCGGTTTGCCATGAAGACAGAAGCACCAACATTGCAGGATGAATTGGCTACTTCTAGCTAGCTAACGACATAGCAACTTTCGCATTGGCTTCAGTGAAGGCGAGTCGATTCATTCACGCACCTTTTAGGTGCCGCTGGCTCCATGATGCAGTAGTGAAACCTCCAAAGAGGTAAGAACTAAAAAAAAATAATACTGTCAATTCAACTAAGCGTTAGGTGTTATATCAACATTATAGGCCTGGGCGTTGTTGTGAAAAACTAGTGAGCCAGCTGAGTCTTCCTCTCGTGTATATTAGAGTACGCTGGTCTATAGAAAGTTGGAGTTCGTTGCCATCTACTGTTTAGGAGGATGTATCAAACTCTATTAATCAGCCATTGTCGTTCTACTACATATTAAAACCAATGCATGACATACGCGATTTTAGAAAGTGAAATAATTGTGGTCATAGGTACCAGCCAATGTTAAAACATCTAATTAATCTAGAATTTAGTGAAATTTACATTAACTTTTGGTGGACCAATTAGGACACAGAAGCTGTCAACCAATCACAAGTCTCTTTGTTGAGAGGTCACGTAGCCTTGCGCATGTGCGCTCAGTACTTGTGATGAGAAAAAAATTAACACATCGCTGAACTTACTTTTGTAAATTGGTGAGTTATCATTTACATATACACTATGTAGTTGAGTTAGCATATGAAGTTAACTTGATACTTATTACCAGAATATATTGGCATTTATGTTCACATTTTCAGGATAGTAAAGCAATCGCAAATTTTGATCATCACTGTGTATTGTTTGATCTACTAAGTCCACAGGTTATCTGCAACACAGATTCATATAACGCCGGTATCTGGTATCTGATTAAAGAGGGGAAATACGAACTCTTTCCATCTTCCATGCACCAAAGCCCAAGCCATAATCAATTTATTGATTTCAACTTTCTTAGCCTCTAGAATCCGTCATGGACCCTCAGAAAGATCTGCAACCACCAAAGCAACAGCCTATGATCTACATTTGTGGAGGTAAATGTCTAGGACTAGTTGAGTAGCCTACCTGATCCATAGACTTATACAGCATTTATTAAAAAGCTTAAATTAAAAGTAATTTCGCAAGGATGGAAATAAGCAGTGTATAGTCAGTTGCACTCTTATTTCATGTCTATTTCCCTGGATTTTAAATAATATAAATAGTTGATTATGTTAACAGCTATAGTTTGACGAATTACCACGATTTACTGGGCACAGTGGACAGAATAATACAAAATGTTTCTCCTTAGAATGCCACACTGAAAATGAAATCAAAGCACGGGATCCCATCAGATGCAGAGAGTGTGGGTACAGGATAATGTACAAGAAACGAACAAAGAGATGTATCCTTTTTAACAGGTCCACTTGGAGAAGTGGAATAAATAATGGCTTACATGGGACTAACATATTGGAGTACTTGTTAATAGTACATATAGGCCATATAATACAATTTATTTTAGGTTACAGATACCTCTTATTTCTCTAGTGACCAAATCAGATAGACCAAAGAGCCTTTAATTTAAACATTTCGATTTGCTAACATTCACAAATAGATTGTTAAACTGTTGAATAGCAAAAAAACAACAACTGAAAACAGCTTAATTCCAAGAGGTGGATGTATAGTATGTTGTTGTTGAAAATATATATTTCCTTGTCTTCTCTTAATATTTCAAATCCTTAAAGAATTTGAAAGCATTATAATTTAGAGTCTAATGAACTTGCTAGTATGTCTCAAAATGTACCATTGGGAATTTAAAAGTTATGTCCACTATCATGATAGTAACTATATTATATGACAAAGCAGAACTATTCATTTATGTTATTATATTGTAACAGTTTCTATGATGTATATTTATTAGTAAATTTATTTTGCAGTAAATTCCTTCACTTCACCTTCACATTCCAGTGGTTGTTTTTGACGCACGGTGAATCAGATGACAACAATATTATTGATTTGACGTATTTTTTGTATGGTGTCACAGTGTAAATAAAGTGGGATAACTCAATAAAAAAAGATTTAGCCTACAATTTGGATTTTTGTTTGAATAGCTACAGTGATTAGGTTGTTGTAATTGTTCATGCTTTATTATAAAGTCATATTTTCACTGGTCTTTTGACATTTTGTGTCTATAATTATGATTAGGCATTTTATACTTTTGTCCATTCAGATGTGAGGCATATGATGGCATATAATGTATAAAATATCTAATGGAAGGCAAATTAGTGTATCTATTTTCCTTTTGCCCCTATTACTCTTAATCAATTCAAGCAGTTATTAAACTGTGACATGGTTGATTCTATCCTTAAACAAGTCTGCTAATACGACCAGAGAATGCACTGGTTCTACAAAGGAAAAGGTACATCAAACATAATATATCATATATAGGCACTATATATAATGTGTGTGTGTGTGTGTATATATATATATATACATATATATATATATATATACAGTCATTGCCAAAATGATTGGCACCCCTGCACTTCTTTCAGACAATGCACCACTGCTCTCAGAAAATTGTTTCAATTAAAAATATTTTGGTGTTCACATGTTTTTTTCTTTTGATTGCATTGGAACAACACAAAAAAGCAGAGAGAAAAAAACAAATCTGATATCATTCCACACAGAACTCCAAAATGGCCTGGACAAAATTATATGCACCTTTTCAAAATTGTAAGAAATAATTGGATTTCAAGCATGTGATGCTCCTTTAATTTGTAAATAAACTCACTTGTGGCAAGTAACAGGTGCTGGTAATATAGAAACCACACCTGCAACCAGTTTAAATGGAGAAAAGTTGACTCAACCTTTGTGTTGTGTGTCTGTGTGTACCACACTGAACATGGAGAAAAGAAAGAAGAGGATTCGAGAACCAAAATTGTGGAAAATCATGGACAATCTCAAGGCTACAAGTCCATCTCCAGAGATCTTAATGTTCCTGTGTCCACTGTGCATAATGTGATGAAGAAGTTTACAGCCCATGGCATTGTAGCTAACCTCCCTGGACGTGGACGGAAGAGATAAATTGATGCAAGATTGCAACGACGGATTTTTCGAATAGTGGATAAAGAACATCAATCAACTTCCAAACAAATTCAAGCTGACCTGCAGACATAGGGTACAACAGTGTCAGCTCACACTATCCGTCACCATCTGAATGAAATGGGACGCTATGGTTGGAGACCCAGGAGGACCCCACTGCTGACACAGAGACATAAAAAAGCCAGACTGGAGTTTGCCAAAACGTTCCTGAGGAAGCGAACATCCTTCTGGGAGAACGTCCTGTGGACAGATGAGACCAAAACAGAGCTTTCTGGTAAAGCACATCATTGTTCTCTTTACAGAAAACAAAGTGAGGCCTTCAATGAAAAGAATCCGGTCCCTACAGTCAAACATGGTGGATGTTCACAAATATTTTTTGGGTTGCTTTGCTGCTTCTGGCACTGGATGCCTTGACTGTGTGCATGGCATCATGAAATCTGAAGACTACCAAAGAATTTTGGAGCGCAATGTAGGACCCAGTGTTAGAAAGCTGGGTCTCCATCAGCGGTCAGGGGTCTTCCAGCAGGACAATGACCCAAAGCATACTTCAAAAAGCACCCAGAAATGGTTTAAGACAAAGCGCTGGAGAGTTCTGAAGTGGCTATCAATGAGTCCAGATCTAAATCCCATAGAACACCTGTGGAGAGATCTCAAAACAGCAGTTGGGAGAAGGCACCCTTCAAATCTGAGAGACCTGGAGCAGTTGGCAAAAGAGGAATGGTCCAAAATTCCAGTAGAGGTGTAATAAACTCATTCATGATTACAGGAAGTGATTGATTTCAGTTATGTTTTCCAAAGAATTGCTACCAAATATTAAGTTGAGGGTGTCAATAATTTTGTCCAGGTCATTTTGGAGTTCAGTATGGAGTGATTTCAGACCTGGCTTTTTTTCTGTGCTTTTTTGTGTTCCAATGCAATCAAAAGAAACAAACGTGAATACCAAAATATTTTTAATTGAAACAATTGTCTGGGAGAAGTGTTGCATTTTCTGACAAAAGTGCACGGGTACCAATATTTTTGGTCATGACTGTGAGTGTGTGTGTGTGTATATATATATATATATATATATATATATACATATATATATATATATATATTATAAGCAGGTTTTTTTCTTTAATTTTGGAGTGGTTAGACAGGTGTGACTTTAAGGAGGCCATAGTCATCTTAAAAAGTGCCAGAACAATCCTTACATATATACTGTATAAAGATCTGAGGTAGTTTATTTGTTGGCATATACTGTATATATATATATATATATATATATATGGAGAAGTGGTTATTCAAGCTACTGTATTTCACAAAGTTACAGCATTTAGTGCACAATTAAATCACTACTAACTTGTACAACTCATGGTGGCCTAGTGTAATCTTGTTGTGCAGTCACTGAGTTGGGAGAGCTGAGAACAAAGCTTTTTGGTGGTGGCAAGACCGAGGTATCAGGTCAGATGACTGAAGCAACTTGGAACAAATAAAGGATTCTCTACTACTAGCAGGACGTCCAAGGGAAAACACCAAATCCAACTCAATGTTTGGACACCCTTTATTTTTTCTTGTTTGTTTTCACCTGGAAGAGTTTTTGCTGAGTTTAAAGTCCTCCATGGTTATAATAGGTTGTTCCTGATGAGCTTTATCAGTAAAAGCAAACCTACTGAAGCCTATTGAGGTAGCGCTTGTCCTTCAAACCCAGGAATCCCTCAAAGTGCTGTTTGTGCAAATAAAAGTGCCACTGGTACTGTTTTCAGAGCCTAATAATAATTATCATTAAATAGTCATCATCATAATTGAAAAGCAATGAAACATTAAACTCTAATACGACATGAAACAATAAGTTCATGCCAATATGGAAAGGGGGTTTATAAAGATCTGTTTTATATTACTATTTCTTCCATTGCTATGTGCAATAGGAGAATGTTACTTATCCCCCAACGTTTGTTGGGATCTCTCTCAGGCTCTGGTGCAACACTGCAATGCTACAAGACCTTTGTGATGTCACAACTTACACCTCCTTCAGAGGGTGTGTCTAACATTTATCCTCCAACCAGAGACCGATTAAACTGCAGCTTGAGAGAGTGAGTGTGTGTCCATGTGAGATCGAGGGAAACAGTTCACACAAGGAGCACAGTCATGGGGAACGCGAATGAGAAGCCCCCGGGGAGTGGTGGAGGGGGGGTAAAGTCAAATCAGACTACGCCAGGAAACAAGAGACGAAGCCAGACTGGAAGCACCCCAGAGAAGCCCCGAACACAGAGTCTTCCAGAGAAGGGGCCAGTGGTAGCGAACGGTACCCAAGGTGGGACTGGGAGCAACCATGTACGAGAAGGGGTTGACCGCAGTTATCTTGATGCCCCTGCTGGTGCCCTCCCGGCCAACTTGGCCCGTCTGAAGAACGAGGGCAACCACTTATTCAAAAATGGGCAGTTTGGGGACGCTTTGGAGAAATACACCCAGGCGCTTGATGGCTGTGCTGACGCAGGTAAGGAACACTACATTATGTACAAGTTACAATATACATAATACATTACATTACAATGGCTTGCTAATGGCAAATCATAAAAAAAATATTAAAACATCAACTTTGATAAGCAAGCAATATCCTATGAATGTATTGTTGTATATGATATACACAGAAAATGCATATCTAACGTAGATAGCAGTGAGGTGCTGGG
>JAVQIZ010081062.1:0-11837 GCA_036023535.2 Galaxias brevipinnis
GTGTGCGCGCGCGCGCGTGTGTGTGTGTGTGTGTGTGTGTGTGTGTGTGTGTGTGCGCGCACGTGTGTGTGTGTGTGTGCGCGCGCGTGCGCGCGTGTGTACGTACGTGTGGGTGTCCGCGTGCGTGCATGCATATGTGCCATCTGTATTAACTGTGTGCCTTCTGCCAGGGCCAGCTTCAAACAAGCGCTCGAGTCTCTACCCCAACTACAGAGTGGAGCTGACAAGAAGTGAGTCTGCTTCATTCAGTGTCGAGAATTGTGCATTCCAAATGAAACCACTTTGACTATGTATTTGGAAGCAAATGCAAAGAAAAAAACGCCTTGCTCTTGCTCACTCTTGTCTCTGCACATTCCCGGTCTGTCCCTCTCTCACTCTGTCTCTCTCTCTGTGTGTCTGTTTGTCTTCCTGCTGTGTTCTATTAGGTTACTGGAGGAATTGCTCAACAAGTTTAAGAGCAGCATGCACCTGCAGCTCACCTGTTTCCAGCCCTCCTCTGTCCAACCTTTAAAGAGATGAGCAAACCTCTCTGCAGCATCCTCTGAACCTTAACCTACTATATTGTCGTACCTTACAAAAGTTAACATGCATAAATAAGTGCAAATAACATTTACTTGTGTCAATGATGAACTGAGTAGAAGTTCACAAATTGCTTTTCAATTACTCATGTATGCTAATGAACTGGAGAAGTGTCCGTGTGTAGTTGTTGTTAAATGAGTGCATGTGCTGGCCAGGACTTTCCCTGTTGGGTAGAGTGGTGTTTGTGGACAGCCACTCATCTAGAAGCCGTACAGTGTGGGAGGGGTCTAGAATACACTCTCTAGCAGGCTTTGAAGACCCATTGGTGTTATTGTCTGGGAACCTTAGTTAGTAGGCCCATGCATGGTCAGAAAGAAAGTCATAGTGGTTGCTGCTTATATCTTATGAAATCTTGAGGTATTTTAATTGTCGCATACACTCATAATTGCCAAGTACGATTGCACATTCAATTTGACACGTTTACATTGACTGGAGTCTATATGAGTGTTCTGTGTATGACCAGCTAAATAAAAGTTGTTGAATGCGTCGTCATGTGTTTATTTTTTGTGGCCTTATCGTAACTACTCTCCCTTTTCACTTCAGACTGTTCACATCAGATTATTCCTTTCAGGAATGACTTGCAAAGGCCTTTCTGAAAAACTGCTTATTCATTCGGCTCGTGCGATATGACTGCCTATCAATGAGGGCCGTACATCTGCACTGTGCATCTTCAAATGATATCCACCAGATAAGTCCTGACTGTAATATGATGCACCGTCTTTCTAATGTTGGATGCCGCTGTCCCCAGTCAATGCCCCCCACCCCTCTCCCCAAAAATCAGAACGCCATCTGCCACACTCACTCAGACTCAATGGGTATGTCCTACACTAGCGTACATGTGTTTCAGAAGGGTGTGTGTGAGGATTTACTGCAGCAGGCTAGCCAAAGCCACTCATTTCTGTAGCTCACGCTGCGTGCCCACAGACCTAAGCCTTGCACGCCAGAGCAGGGCAGAAGACAGGCGGGTTGAAGGATTGAGTGTGAGAGGTGGAGTAGTGTGTTAGGGTGTCTGTGCCAGACTAGGGAGGAGGCGTCTGTTCCCAAGGGCTGATTGATGATAGACCGGAGAGATTTGTCTTCTCAGAATGACTGGCTGTAGGCATAAGGACGGAGATAGACAGTGGCATCGTGGTTGGTGCGTGCCGTCCTCTTTCAGGACATTTTGTTAAACTTGAGGATGCCAAGCCCTGAGTTCAAATGTGCACCTGGGCCAGAATGGGTGATGAGCTGAAGGATAATTTAAAGAATTAACCCACTAGAAAATCGGCATGTACACAACTCGTACAGCATGAATGCCTGTGAAATCTAGCGCGGAGCAGTGACTATGAAATTTGTACAAACTAAGAAATCCTGTATAGAAATGTGAGCTTGCCACTCATCTACGATACTACCATGCATCTTTGCACTAGTTGACAAGAGTTCTCAGGCAGGGGAAAGCCATATCAAGCAGACTGAGATTGTTTTGATTCTCTGATGTGCTATTTTTAGCTGTGGGTCTACCCACGGATTCATTCACCAAAGCAGGCTGAAGGCTGACTTCTCCGTCCTGCAGTGTTTACAGTAACAGATGAGGAGGGGAGTTTTTATGTCTGTTCCGTTTACCGAGCAGGATGACAAGCCCAGCAGCAACTTGTGTGACTATTTTTATAGACACTATTCTATTGGATTACTGCTCTTTTGTAACGTCTATTCATAAAATCGAGCTCAGTGGTTAGCACTGTTGCCTCACAGCAAGAAGGTCCTGGGTTCAAACACCAACTCAGCCAAGGGCCTTTCTGTGTGAAGTTTGGAGTTTGCATGTTTTCCCCGTGTTTGTGTGGGTTTCCTCCGGGTACTCCGGTTTCCTCCCACCATAAAAAAAAAAACAACATGCCGCATCCTCCTACCAGTGCCCTGACCAGTCACTGCCAATTCAACTGGAGTCGGTCGGTGTGTCCTATGTGTGTGAGCGCGCAAATTGTGTTTGATAGCTGTCGGTCCATTCGTTGTTCGTTCTGTGTTATTAATTGGCGACCAATTTGTGTAAAACGCTTTGAGTATCTAGAAAAGCACTAAAAGCTAAACAAAATTAATTATTATTACTATTATAATGTCCTGACTCCAGACCACCGCAGGTAAGCAGATAGGACAGATACATTTAATTGTTTTGGTCTGTTTTTTTTCTTTCTTTGTGGCCATTGTAGATATTGTAAATCTACACTGTTGGACCTTTATGTTTTGGGTATACCCCCCAACCTTACTCTAAGAGAAGAGATTTTTTTTTTAATAAAGCCTACTACAATGATGTACTGCTTGCCGCAAAAAGGTACGGTTTTCAGGTGACAACCATTGTTGTTTGCCTGATCGTCAAGGTACCTCATACGCCTTTTTGTGGGGATTTCATGTTTTTTCCATGAAAGTGGAAAGGTAGTCTAACTTGTCTTCAGACAAAGCTGGGAAAGTGTTCAAAGTTTCATGGTGGAAAGCGTGGCCAACCTCTTCCTCTTCCGTCTCTCTGTGTGATGTCATCACACAGTGTTTTTGATTAACCAGCGTCATCCTGCATCTGAACCTTACTTCCTGTGCATGCAGATACTTACACACATCGTACAATCCTTTAAAACATGCGCACACACACGTTTCTTTCTGCACACACCATTTATTTGTTAATTCAATGGAATCGTACACATTTTTTATTTCTAAACATCCTCTTTAAGTTGAATTGACTGAGCTTATCCAATGGCACAACACAAACGTGGATAGTGTCTGCTAAGAATAAAAAGAAAAATGCCTATATATTTACAAAGAACACCTAACATTATGATGCATCAGTCATATAAAAGCACACGTTTCCCCAAAGAGACTTTGTACAATCATCTAAGCTGTCAGTGCCAGTCCTGTAATAAAGTGGACAAAGCTTTGTCTTTGGGCTTTATATACAATGTCTCGTGGCACCCTGAGGTAAATTCAATTGAACTAGTTCAACCTAAAGAAATATACAATTTTAAGACCTTCCCTCTTTCATGCTGTATCTCTGTCAATATCTCACGTACATACACTCAAAAAACACGGTCTCCTTCTAATAGGTAGAAGCTCTAATCCTGGAGCCATTGCATTGGGATTTATGGTATTGTCCAATAGTGCTGAGTACAGTTTGGCTTTGGACAGGCCGCATGGTGGGTCTTGAATTTCCCACGCGTCTATCCCTACAGTTCCCCGCAACCAACCAGCCACCAAAGGCACCAGCCATGGGGGTTTAGTCCTGCAGGCTGCCACTGTGGTGGTGTGTGATGACCCTCTGGAAGTCCTCTGTGGGGGTCACACCATGTGTCATACTGTGTTCCATGACCCCCGGGTGGTCGTAGCTGCGGAAGTAGTGCCCACTGGGGGGCTGGGCGTAGTAAAGGAGCTGCTTGGCCAACAGCGGCTCAACCTGCAGGAGAGGAGAGGGACCGGCAGTCAGTTGACTATTACAGCTCTCACTGGGTGAGGGTGGGGAGACTTGCCTTAAGGATCAACAATGAGTAGTAGCTAGTATCCAAGCCAAAGAGAACATACCTGCACTGTCAGGGTCCTCCTGTGTCTCTGAGGGTCCAGGCACTCGTCTCCAAAGCTCAGGAGGACCTGGAAGCGTGGCGGGGGCCGTCCATGGAGGCCATAGCCCTGCAACTCTGTGAGAGGCAAGGAGAGAGCAATGAGCCAGGAGCAGGGCCTGAGTCTGCAGGCACTGCAGAGATTAAGACTGGGTATGTACATTCATGTGACACAGATTCATGTGAGCTGCTGATGTGACTTTTGGTGTATGACTGGAAAGTCCTGGTCACACAGACTGTATGCAAATGCGAGCCCCTTGGCTGTGAAGAGACACAGCTGGGGTGGTGGTGGTGGAAGGTGGGCAGGATGAGGTGGCACCGTGTGAAAATCACATTTCTGTCATGGTGGGGTTTTTCAACACCATCCCGGTTTACAGTGAACAAGAGGCTTCGGACCTATTTTGAAAGGTCTTCACTTCAAAGGTAACAGGTGTCTTTGCCCTTCTGTATCCTGCCCCCATTGCTAGGCCACCACATGGGGGTTTCTCACCAGTCACCACCAAACAACTGCACTGACGAGACCACAGCTGTTCTATCTGAGTCTATAGCTATGCCTTGAATAAGGGCAACGAGAGAGCACTATATGGCTCCAGGTCAACACAGAAAAAGGTCTTGAGGGTGGCTTCTTACCTGTGATATATTCCTGTGTATGGAGCAGCCTGCAGCTGACATCTCTCTCCAGCCTGGTGGGTTTTTCTCCATAGGGCGTCACCCCTCCCTCCCAGTACACCCTCTCCTGGCACAGCCTGCGGGCATAAAGGCCGTCTGGAGCCATCCACAGGAGCACGCCCCTCTCTAGGTCAGCTGGAGGGCTAGGGGGGCACTCCTCTCCCCTCCGCTGGGCCGACAAGCTCTCCAGAGGCAGGGGTACTAGGTCGGGACCCACTGGGGGGAAGAGGTGCTTGTCCTCTGGGGAGCAGGGAGCGATGTGGCAGCCCTCGGGACTGGAAGTGGTCATCTCCCTCAACAGAGAGTCCCGGTAGAACACAGACACTTGCATGCGAAAGTCTGGAGGAAGGAGAAGGACATGGAAAAAACGTATTTTTATGGTGGCCTTGCAGAACGCTAACATAAATGTGAGTGTGTGGCGGAGGGGGATTTGTCTTACCAGTGAGGGCCTCGGTTGGTCTCAGACTCGTGTCCAGTGGGTACGGAGAGGGCTGTGCGTCAGCCGGACTGTAGTAGGAGAAGGAGCCTGTGAACTGGTAACCTGCGCACACAGCGGACGGAGACAAGACCTCAGGATGCAGCAAGCACACAGGGAGCTTCTCACGTACAGTTCATTCACAATTCCATCACATGACGGAAAACACTGCACACACGCTAGAACAGTGAACTCTGAAATGGGGAATTTACCAACGCAAGCACATGTACATATGCAGAGATGTAGCCAGTAAGTAAATAATATTTGTACCATTCTCAATAGCTGGACCTTGCCCCCAGGCTGGTAGGCTGCGTGGGGGGTAGGGGCACTGGGCGTAGGGCGTCTCTGGCAGGGCGGCCGGCTCATACTCTCTCCATCCCCGCTCCGCAGTGGGTATGTAACCTGGCATCTAAACAAGAGCACGGACCTGTCAGTGAAGCATTACCGACAGGCTGCTTGCGACATAAAGAGGAAGCAACACCTAGCTCATGTGACATGCTAAACCACTATGTGTGCGTGTGTGGGTTTGTGTGAGTGTCTGTGTGAGCGTCTGGGTGTCTCTACGCCCCCCCCCCCCCCCCTTCTCACTCTGTCTCTCTCTCTCTTTATCTCTCATTCTCAGTTACACACATACAATTACAAATACCATAGTAATAGAGTTACCGCAGTCTGGGGGGCAGGGTAGGAGGGCATGTGATAACTGAGAGGACTCAAAGGGCTGTCTTCCGGTCTTGGTCCTGAAATCAACAGAAGATAATTTTACAGTAACAAACACAAGCAACACATCTTTATAAACAATTCCACAACAGAACACTTTCTGTCTATCTGTCATTTTAAATATATTTCTGCTGATTGTTTGGTTTACTGCCAAGGTGACCTCGTTGAACTTATCAATGGATCATTTTGAATAATGGCCCGGTCTCATTAGCAGGGTGAGGCTGAAATTAGCTGTTGGTCCAAATATGCTGTCTATGCCAATAGCATACATGGAATTCCAAGTATTGGGTTATTTATTTGATCAATTCCAATTATTAGGTTTATCAAAACGCTCAAGGGAAACCTATTTTGAACTATGTATAATTGTAATTGATCAAGGAAATAACCCAAATCAGCATGTTAAAAAAGGTTAACTAAAACCCTGCTACATAACTGTTTCTGTACATCAACTCAGTTATTTCCAGCATAATTACTGAAGCGCACTGACTTCTCTTGGCCCCTTCTGGTATGATGCGGTAAACTTTATATGGATCCGAGATGTCAAGTTGGCTCCGCTCCACGAGCTCATCGAAGTCGTTGCTCTTATTGAGCGCGCACCGCAGACGCGTTTTCCAAGTTGGTGGATCGGCTTTGTCTATCCCCTCACGGTATTTGCCTTTGAAAAGTGCCCATGCCTGCAGAAAAGTGGCAAAATGTGTCATTGGTGAATTAAGTTTCACCGACATAATTGTTCCCGATTAGGGTTTAATGTATGTCTTGTACTTTCATTTGCGCACGCTTGCAACCCTTCAGGAGTCTTTACCTTAAAAAGAGCGGCATCTTCGTCCCTATTGTAGTCCTGCTTGCCAGCATGCTTCCACGGTATCCTGAAGATGCTCTTGGCCTCGTTCTCCCAGACCAGCCCCGGATACTTTCCGCAGTCCACCTGTTCTATGAGCCATTGGCGCAGCTTTCCGTTTCCACTGCTCATCGACGCCCCGTAGTCCGATTCAGGGTTCATCATAACTCTCCCTATCCAAAGAGCACATGGTCAAAGGCAAGTTAAATATTAAGTAAAAAAATATGCACAACACCTCAAAATCATTTTACAGTAAAACTATTCCTATATAGATCCCATTTAAATTGTTGTTGTCCCCAATTAGACTAATTATTCCAATATTCCGGGGGCAGATGAAGTCGCCTTACCTCTGAAACTCGAAACCCTTCAAATTCTAGAATTAACAAGTCTCAGAATATCATCGATACTGCGAGACAGTTTAAATCATGCTCCCTGGAGGGGCGGGGACAAGAGTATCTCTAGAGGATGCTTCGCAGCACCTATAAAACTGCTCTATGAACTCTACTAGCGGGCCTCCGGTAAGAGGGGAAACCCTCGCCTCACGAGCGTCAGTCAGCCAAACAAGGAAAGTGGGACGATTCGTTGTTCATCGTAGAGAGAGATGAAAACAATTCTTTGAAATTTAAGATAGGTGTATTTCTTGACAGGAATTTTTGTTATCTCATAGCCCCATTAATCTCAATCTGCAAAACACGCTCACGCTATTTGATTTGTAACACTGTTTAACCGATTTAAGCGTTACCAATATTATAATAAAAACTTGTCACTTATGTGTGGCTAACGACAGCTTTTTGTGAGGGATTAAAAAATAAATCTATACATTGCAAACTCTTCAGATTACTTATCGAAACCAAAAAATTAAAAACAAATAATAATAATAATCACTCTGAAATTTAAATCTTTTTAAGTAAAAATATGTCTCTTTACAATCGTTGCATTTGGTATAGTATATGGGAAAATTTAAAATTGTGCATATTTATAAAATGTAACCTGTCCGTGTGATTAGCATAATATTAAATTACATGACACATTTTTTTTACAGGGTTTTAATGATGAAATACACATGGAAATACAATAGAGAGAGATAATGAGGAGGAAACTGGTTGGTTAAACTATACAGACTATGCTGTATGCATAGTTCCTGGGCGTTCAGGTTGACTGCATGTTTTGACAGTTGGGGGCTAGGGGATATTGTCAAGGAGGTCCCAAGTAACTCAAAAAAGAACCCCTGCTCAGTTTGGCATTTCCATAACATGTCACCCATAGCATCATAATGCACAAGCTATATACAGTGCAGGGATCCCCTAAATCTTCAAATGTTTCGAACACTTGGACATAATTTCTGCAGGGCCAATCGTGGAACCAGGTTTCCTCTGCTGGTCAACTGCATATGAAGAACATGGTAGCCCTCCCCACTGTCAAGCCACCGGCCCCAGTGATTGGGTTGCCTTTGGCGAGTGAAACTGTCCATACCGAAAAAAGGTGACAAGAGGTCGTCTGATTGGCTCATGTGTGGCTGCATGTGTCCAATGAAGCAGGGACACTGGTTGTCATGGTGCCAAGTCCATTCTGATGCTGTTTTTTCTGTTCCAAAAGAGCTTGGATGACCTCATCGTCGTTGAACAGGTTCTTTTTATACCTGTCATTGAACCATTCCTTGTACTAGATTGGAAAGGGGGAGTGAGGGAGAATGGGTGGATGGGAAGGGTAGAGTATATTAGATGGAAATTTAAAAAAGGTCAATGGCATAAAAAGGGAAAGAACAGAAAGAGAACATGAAGAAGAAAACTAACAAAGTTAGAGAGAGGGCAGTGACTCTTACTTGTGGCAACTCCCAGTGTTCAAACTCATCCAGCTGGCGCAGAAAGCCCAGGTTGGGTCCAGCACAGGGCCGGGCTGCCCTCACAGCCGCCAAACACTCCACCCAGCCCCGGCCCGTCACTGTCATCATGTAGGCCACCACCAGGGTCACGCTGCGGGACACACCTGCCACACTGGACAACATCCACACGACCATTCAGGCATATCAGAGTGCAATGACCCACAATTGCAAGCTTCATAGGATGTCAGTTCACTCACCAGTGGACGAGGCAGCCCTCTCCTTTCAGTCTGGACTCGTGAATGAATACGATGCTTTCCCTGAAGTGCTGGACCCTTTGGTGTAAACGAGAGGGAAAATCACAGGTGGAATGTAAGCATGCAGGCTCTCCTGCAATCCCAAATACAAACAAAGTGTAGCAAACCCACAGCAAGGGCAAGCCTTTGACATACACACACGCATACACAGATCCCCACAGGTAGGCACTTACAGGTTCTGTTTGGAGTGGTCAGCTGCAGAGATGCAAAGGTATGTCACCTCCTGTGGGAGGAAGTAGAATGAAGTAAACTAGTATAGCATTTGTAGCAGTAACTACTCTGCATGACTTGTTCTGAAGCTCTTCTCGACCTCAGTTAGTCTTCCACTCTGGTAGGGAAGGATATGATGCTCTGTTCCTCTTTCATCTCTTGCACCTTAAGGTCGGGAACCCCCTCCCCCCCCTCTTCTTATGTCTCTTTCCTAGTTGCTTTACAGATGGATTATGACATTGCAAAATTGGGTGTGCATGTTTGCATTGACACGTATATGTATATGTGTGTTTGTGTGTGTGTGTGTGTGTGTGTGTGTGTGTGTGTGTGTGTTTGTGTTTGGCTAATGAGCACCTGGCAGCTGATGATGTGACTTTAGCCCCAGTGGACAGAAACCACCTTGTCCCTGTATGACTGAGCCTTTTCAAAAGTCCCTGGGTCCTCAGGGACAGGCAAAGCAATGGGACCCCTGAAATAGGACAGCTCAACCAGCTCATTCTCGTTCACACACAAACACACTCCTCCTCTAACAGAGAAAATCACATTTACAATCACAGTGCCATTATACATTAGAAGAATGAACAGCAAGCACTTAAATTGATTTGAACTCAATGACAGTTGTATACTAACATGAAATCCACTGTTCATTCAAACTGCACTGTCCGTTGTGGTAGACCACAATGTCATCTTCCAAGAAACTATTCAGCTCAGGACTTGACTGTTGGATATGCAAATATACCCTACATCTGTCAATTAGTCTGCAAGCCACAAAATAACAGCAATCGGTCATAAAATAGCTGTGTCATCTAGTTAGCTTTAATATAATAGCTGTCATCTATAACATCAGATTTTACTTCCAGAAACACAAAAAGGATTAGGCTAGAGTTTGGTGAATGACAGCATGGTTTCAAGTCGTATTTGTCTTTCCATGGGTTCATATGTACCAAACCAATTGAAAATCCTTGGTGGTTGACCAGACTGGGTAGTGATACTGTATTTGAAGTTAATGTTTCTCTTCAGTAGTGTAGCAGTGAAAAACACTATATTGTCACAGATAGAGAAAGTGAAGAGAGATTACTACAGGGTTTTCAGGCTTGTTTTCAACAAGAAAGATGAAAGTTGTGGGAAAGGAACTTAACCATTTTGTTCCAAAGAGTAAGGAGCTGCACCACAAACCCTTGTACTCTAAAGCGTCTCTAAAATTTGAGACCAGTAAAGTGTATGTTTGTTGACATTTATCATATTTACTAGCAACCAATTCAGAAGTTAAAGTGCCAGGTGCAATTTATAAATATGTATAGTTGCAATATATTTTTGCTTTACTGTTATCCATCATAGTACAAAAGATCAAAACTTAGCAGCTTGGTTGAGGGCATTTGAACTGATCGGCTTTATTTTATTTGGACAGACATTTTGCTAATGACCTAACTTGCACCACTGCTCTCAGTATGAGATTTAAAAGCACTCTTCCTCTTACACACACAGCAGCAGAGCTCCCCTCCCTCTTCAATATACACTGTAGACACCTTATAAGAGCAGGATCTGAAATACTACTACCTTTTTTATGGAGTTGCATTTTCATATATTTTTTTACCTTCATCCCTATTTTGTTAATAAACCAATATTTTTGAATTACTGAACCACATCCGTTTCAAATCTAGACATACTATGGCCTGCATGACCGTAAGTGTAATAAATGTGCTTTACATCGACAACACTATGTGTTTATGTACAGTACCAGTCAAAAGTTTGGACACACTTTCCCATTGAAGTGAATGGGAAAGTTTGTCCAAACTTTTGACTGATACTGTATTTCAGTTTTAAAATAAATAAAAAACATTACTGGTATAGTTGTACCACTACACCTCACCTTTGAACATTTGCTTTGACAGGCACTATCTAAATAAATGTACCATTACAAATGAAGTACAAAAACATTGATATCGAAATATACTAGGCATATGGTCCATTCCATGATGTGCTTCTGATACTGGATGAAATCGAAAACAATAAGAATGTTTGACTCTAACAATTTCAGTTTTCTATTTCCGAAGCTAACAAAGAAGCCTTGCATACAATAAAATCAGCATGCAACCACAGCCCTCCTCCCCCAATTCCCCTCCCACAAATAACTCCTTATGGTCAGATGTTCCTCAGGAGCAAAGCAGTCACTTCTGAAAAAGGTCAAGGTCAATCACAAAGCCAGACTGGCTCCCAGAACAATCTTTGGCATCTGACTGCCATTTCGCTTTACAACCACAGCAACCATACTTCAAATAGAAACAGTCTGGCAATGACAGTTGCCAGTTTAGGAGTGCACGTCAGGCTGTAACACAGGGACATATGGGGGTTGGGAGAACGTAGTATCACCGTGGTCAGCAATGTAGACTGACAGGGTGTCTCACCTCAAGAATGGGTGCAGCAGTGTCATGGATGGACAGGACATGGGTGATGTTGTATTGGGCCAGCAATTCCTTGTCACGGGCATCTGGAGGTACAGGAACCATAACATGTCAAACCCTCCAATCACAGATGAAATATCTTTCATCAATGTACTAAATTAAGAATATCCTCCCCAACAACCCCGCGGGGGGGGGGGGGGGGGGGGGGGGGGGGGGGGGGGGGGGGGGGGGGGGCGGGG